>JBAJNP010001849.1:0-55058 GCA_036877545.1 Yasuhikotakia modesta | reverse complement strand
TGTTTACATTAATCCTAACACATGCTGATCAATGAAACTACATTCAGTTGAATAAGATTATTAAAAAATTAAAATATGTTGTGTCGGGCCAGTTGTTATAAGTGGCTACTGTTGCAGCTAGACAATATAAAGTACTATTTCCAACCTTTATCTGTTTATTTAAGTGCCCCACCCTAACAGTGTGAAAAGGTTTGATATCCGCCAGTTGCTTTTCAGGTATTTAGTGTATTGCATAGTGTGACAGTGCAGTGCAAAATGTGCTGTGTCACCTATGACCAAATTACCATTGTGTAATGTCAGATTCATAAAGCACAAAATAACAAAAATCTTGGTTCTAGAAAGATAAATGTCCAGAAGACTCATACTGACTCTGCAGAACAGAGGGCAAAATAAACTGTTTCTTGCCTCTGCAAGATGCCCACGGTAACATAGTAACAGTAACAAAAACAACAAGGCGTATGTGCAAACAAAGGAATTAAAGGTTGTGATATATATTTTAAAGATAGATAGGAAAGATTTACTTTCTCTTATTGTCTTAAATATAGTTGTTCATTCAAATTGAACGCACACACCTAATATAAAGAACTTACATAATGGCCTGTTAAGGTGAGAATACTGTAATAGCCCACAGTCATAAGGTGGATCGTTCACACAGTAATGTTTGTACATACAATGACACCGAGGAAGAAAAACGGCTATGGTTTCCAACCTTGACACAAAGAAAGCCAAAATGCTTTCAGCCTAGATGTCAAGCTAAGCCGTGTTAGATGAACGTCGCGATCTGCTAGTTTGGAGAAAAAAATAAACAATACAGTTTAAAAGCAACAACATTTTTGCATAAAATACAATGTTAATTATACTCTGTGCTTAAACAGCGATTTTGTATTTGAGCTTCGTTCTGAAACAAAGATGTATGTTGTTTAAAGCGTGTAAGCGTTAGGGGAGGGGTCTTTAGCTTTCCTGCCACGCCCACTCTTTCATAAATACCCAACTTTTCAACTAATCCTCCTGTCTGCTTTACAGAGACGCCACGAGTACAAATAGGTAAGTATGACTTTAACGTTAAATGTTGTTGTTATATATACACGATCGTGTTCGGCAAAAACACGCTTAGCATTTATCGTCGCTCTGAAAGTCGCTTTTCCCGTCTTTCAAAAGCGTGCAGCTTTAGATCCGTACCCGCACAAAGCACTGCTTTCAATGTGTACTTACAAATATATATCAATGTATAATACGATATATAATATGTATCTCAGCAGATCATAAAGAAAGCTCACTGGTCGCTATAATGGCTGCATGTCAAAAATGCCACGGAAAAGGTAAGAGACATCATGAAAATTACGCTTCACAAAAAGCATTTAAAAACATACGCTTACTCACAAAAGCATCATAAAACACCCAGATCCTAACACATCAAGTTAATAAACGTGTGTATAGATTATATGATAACAGTTTGCTTCCCTTATGTAACAGCGAGCGCTGCTCCTGGACCAGTGCCAAAAGATCACATTCGGCTCTACAGCATGAGATTCTGTCCATTTGCTCAGAGAACAAGACTGGTGCTCAACGCCAAAGGAATTAAGCGAGTGTTACCTATGTTTTATTTATGCTATAATTGTAACTTTACCCATGTGGTCCGGATTAATGTTTTGCATATTGGTTGTCGCCGTTTGTAATTATTGTCCCAAATATTTTTTTATTACACAGACATGAGATTGTCAACATCAATACAAAAGATAAGCCTGATTGGTTCTTGGAAAAGAATCCTAATGGGACAGTACCAGTCCTGGAAACTGCAAGTGGTCAGGTGATATACGAGTCACCCATCACCTGCGAGTACCTGGAGGAGGTTTACCCTCAGAAGAAACTGTGCCCATCGGACCCCTTTCAGAAGGCCCAACAAAAAATGGTGTTGGAGGAATATTCCAAGGTATTTTTCATGCACACATCTGCCATTAGGAATTTCATGTATAACATCACAAGCACAACTGCCAGTTCTGAAAATAGATTCAAACATGTTTTAATCATTTCAGATTGTCCTTTACTTTGAATAATATTTACATTGACATTAATGTCTCTGTATTTCAGGTGATTCCGTACTTCTACAAGCTCTCCATGACCAAAGGAGAGGATCTCTCAGGACCTGAGAAAGAGTTTAAAGAGAAACTCTCAAAACTAAATGAGGTGGGTTAAAATGTCTTCCTGAAGAACCGTAAGCGTCATCTAAAGGTAAATGAATCTGACATTTGAGTTATTTTAATTTAATATTTAAATTCTCTGATCACTTTTTTCCAGACTCTGGTGAAAAGGAAGACGAAATTCTTTGGAGGAGATTCAGTCACAATGATTGATTACTTGCTGTGGCCGTGGTTTGAGAGGATTGAAATGATGGGGCTAAAAAAGTAAGCATTAGATGTTTTTATTAAGTTACATTAAGTTATGATACATTTTATCTGACAGTAGAAGTTTTTTTTAACATTTTGCTGAGTCATTGGGTTAAATTAAAGAAAGGCAAACATGATGACATATTCTGTCAGATGAACAAAAGCAGGGCTTCAGTCAACTGAATAGAAAAAGCACTTTGGTACAGTGAGCCTTGTTTGCACAAGAAAAAGGCACTTTTTAGAATAACATCTTGTTCATGTCTATCACGATACATAATCATAAAAGCTGTAATAAAAACACTGTCTGTTGATGTTTCAGTTGTTTGAACAACACTCCTGAGTTAACAAAGTGGATTGAACGCATGTTTGAAGATCCCAATGTGAAAGCCACCATGTTCAGCACCGATGTTCACAAGGTGTTCTTTGACAGCTACATGGAGGGAAAACCCAAATTTGATTATGGTTTATAGAACATTATCTTTTGTATTAAAACAAGATTAAACAAGGTCCATTTGTTTATAGTCTTTTTATCATTAGTCTTTTCTTAACCAAAGTGTGTTTTTCTAACGGTGCTTTTGTCTGGACCTAAAAGGGCATTAAAAGCTTTTTTTCTTTATAATGTTTCATCTGTATAATGTCATTTATACACAATCATAAATAAACAAAATATACAAAACAAACATAATGGCATAAAATTTATCTTTGTATATACAGCTTTGGTTCTTCAACAGCAGTTGTACTTGTTAGCGCTTACGCAGTGGCTGATGCAGTGAAATAGACAGAAAAATACACTTTCTCATCCAATTGCTTATACCTAGTGTTAGTTGCATAACATTTGTGCTACAGACAAATTATAATTTAAATCATGGCTTGATCAAGAACTTGTTTAGACTTGGTTGCCTGTCAAATTATATTCCATTATACATGCATTTAAGGCAGCTGTGGTATTGTGGTAGCTGTGGTAAAATGTTTATGCTTTGCTTTAAATGTTTATGCTGAAAGCAATTTCTTTGAATTCAACAGCTAAAAAGGTCAGTGGAAACACTGGCAATGCTGCTAGGTACTGTGACAATGTGACTAAATGTGTTTAAAAACATAAATATTTTACTTTCATTTGTATATGGTTCTCCAGTCAAACAATCATAAGATCAGCTGCCAGAGTGCAATAAATACTGCAATTGTTTAAAAGCATAGTAACACTCAGTTGCTTTAACATGCAATTTACATTTGCGGTGCAAAACAAAGTTTCCAAGGCCAAATTACTGAACCAGTCAATCCCAGAAAAGCCATGAATCAGTCTACATCAGGGCTGCTGAGCTGACCATTATATATGCCCATTACATATGCCCAACATGACCATTAGGGATGTGAGGAGTATATTCTTGAATGAGCACAGACATATTTTTGATCATCTCTTGAAAATGTTGCACCATTTTGGCATAGATTTCTCTTTGCAACACGATTTCTCCAAACAGGTTTATTGGCTCTGCAGTACGGAATACTTTAGGAATCTGCATTTCAACTGGGATGTGGGGGTTCTTAACAATAACATGACAGAGTCTCTTTTCCTCCAGGCATTTCTGAAGAAAACTGAGCAAATCTTGTAATCTGTGATCAAGATTTTCCGGCTGCCACATTGAAGAAGGTTTGCCCAACAGCAGGTGTAAGACTGCAGTCTTTATATGGTAGTTTGTAAGGGCACTTCTCCCAGTCAAAGCTGTCTGCTTTTTGTGCAAGAAAGACACTATCTGCAGACAGTGAATGTGACAGGAATTTGCAGGAAGTTCTTTAGCTAGGTGTTTAAGTAGATTTCTTTCATAAACAGTCAGTGAGAGATGCCAGTGAGTGTCTGGGGAGGTCCTAGTATCAGTGGGGAGGTAAGAGATAAGGTATGCATCAGAGTCTTCAAACTGAACAGCGGGGATAACATTAAGAACAACAGTTTTTCCAGACCTAAATCTGATTTTCAGTGCACCAGAAATATCCAGATACTGAAATGCCAACTCAAACTCATACTTATGAGAAATCTGTTCCCATGCTTTGGTCAGTGAGATCTGAAACCATCTCATGATCTGCTCTTTTGACAAATAAGCACAATCCTTTGCACAGAAGAGTTCCTCAAACCTGTGCTCTTCAGGCTTCTCACAGTCATTTCTATTGTGAAGAAGACACAGCATATCATCATCACCACAAAAGCAGTTGGTGTCATTCCCATTCGGTTTAATTAGTTTAATCCTTCCACACCCTTGCAGGTCTGGTGGGATGTCAGTGAAGGGTTCACACCAAAACTCGAACTGAAATCTGTATGGCTGAGGAGCCATAAGGGGCACAATGAGATCACAAGTGGGTGGTTTACACACTCTCCACGACTCAAACATGCTACCGATGCCTACAAAGTCATTCACCTCCAAGCCAGCCTCTCGATCACAAACACTTTTCAAAGCCTCCAGCAAATCATCTGCAAAGCCCTCAACAAATTCCTGCACCCCCCCAAACTCATGGGCAAAAGACTGAAAGCGAATCTTACAGAAGTTATTTAGGACGTCTTTATCTAAAGTGACAGAATTAGCACTATGATATCCAGCACTGGAATACGTCTCCTCATCTTCAGCAGGGTGAGGAATTCCAGCAGGGACAACATCCTGCCTGTAAACCTCAATTGTGAAAAAAATGACAAGGCAAAGAGCACTCCAAAAGTACCAGCCATAACATTCCTGATCAGATAGCAAAAGAGAGTTCTCCTGTTCCAGGCGCTCCTGTTCAGCCTCCAGCTTCTCCTGGTGCTCTCTCATCCTCACCAGAAGAACATCATCTTCCTCAGGGATGGTGGTGTTCTCATTGGGGAAGAGCAATGGGTGGTTGAGAATAGCTGCTGCTACCACCACGCAAACCCGTGCAATGGTACCCTGCATCCTTTACTGTGAATCTGGGATAACATAAATTCTGATTTAACTTAACTGGTAAGCAAAACAGAATCAGAAAGTATAAAATGCTTGAAGTAGAAAATTGAATTTCCCCCTTCATTACAAATGCTGTAATACAAAAGACTCTCCTGAACCGAGAAAGTCAAAGTTCTGCATTAAAAATTAAATAAGCCTGACAACTTGATATACACTAACAACAACAGTGTTAAAGAAATCTTCTTAATGTCATTATATTTGTTTAAATTGGGTTGTGCACAACAAAAACTAACAAATTACCTTTTCATACCTCAGCAGTGTGAAGCATTTTAAAAAATTGACTAAAGCTACAGAGGTAACATTTAAACTGAAAAGGACATTATGTAATATGTTTGGTGTGGCACTTTAAGTCAGTAATTATTAGATTAAGGCAGATAAAAACTATTATTTACTCAAAAAATATTCTTTATATTTGCATCGCTGTGCAGATTTGCTGGACAGTTTTACATGAACAAGTTTTACATGAACAAGTGGCTGTATGTATGAAGTTGCATTATATTATTAAGTCAAAAATGTTTAAAGTATAGTTTACATAATAACAACCTGAAGGGTTGAATCATAGTATGATTCAGAATATCTATGCACTAGTACAGGCGTAGCCTATAAGGTGCAGTCAAAAGTTTCCCACAGTCTAAAAACACTACAGCAATCTAAGAAACAAATATAGGAAAAACAAGTCACCAAGTAATGCAAGACCAAAATTATTCATAATTCATTCATATATTTTAAGACAGACAAGATAACTGAAAGCTTACTTTATACGAGTGCATGTGACGTAATAATCCAGCGACTGAAAAGCGCACCTTTCTGTGCCTTAACTTTTGTTCTGTCAGTTTATGTTTTAATGATTTTGCATGATTTTTATGACAGTTATTACTCTGCATTAATCCATAAGACGGCGGCTTCACAATACGTCTTTGAATAAGAAGAATAAGAGTGTAACTTACACAGCACTCCAAGAGTTAAAGACGAGCGTTGCCCATTGTATGAAATGACACTGGAGCGACCAAAGAGAAAGCGCGGAGTACTGTTACTTCTGTACTATTTCCTTCTCCTGTTCAGTACTCACTGAAGAGATGCTGTTTTCACAACGAGGAAATGACCAATGTTTCCTTTCTCGGTTCTCTATTAAAAACACGTGGGTTGGACCAATAGACTGTCCACGACCTCCAATGAGAGTGATGTAACGCAGTCGTCATCACACGTGTGACGCTTCATTTTCCTTGTGGAGCTCATTTCACGAGACTCCTATTATTATATTATTACATA
The DNA here is from genome assembly GCA_036877545.1 of Yasuhikotakia modesta. Lineage (NCBI taxonomy): Eukaryota > Metazoa > Chordata > Actinopteri > Cypriniformes > Botiidae > Yasuhikotakia > Yasuhikotakia modesta. Next base: position 48,445 of record JBAJNP010001849.1, on the reverse strand, counting down.
ATAATCTCTCATCTAAACTTTCAGTGCACAATGTGGTCAAATATAACGTTAACAGAGCATGTAAAGTAACTGTAAAGTGTTTAGCAGTTTCATATATATGACGGTAAATTTAAACTGAAGCTGATGCTCATCTTATAGCAAAAGATCTGCGCTTTTTGGGCTCAAAATCTGAGAACATCGGAGTGACCACACGAGGTCACTATTTCAGCACTATTACGAATATTTGAAAATGTTATGATAAAGTAGTTTTCCAAAGATAACACCAATCGCATCTATATTTTTAACACTTTCTAAACTTATTTTACTTGAAAAACTTTATATATCGTGGGATAAATATTAATTTCAGTTAAAATGTAAATAAATTAAATATAAAGAGCGTACCCCCGTTGTAGCACTTTAAGTTACACCTCTTTTATATTTGGTATTAGTTTTAAATGTACAACATATAAAAAGCCCATTACAAGAGAATAAGTAAATCCCATTTTTGGTCAAGAATTTGTGCGCACCTGGGTGTGGCTAAGAGGAACTCTTACAGGTGCGTCCCTTGGGTTTCAACACGAAACGGTGTGGATGTGGGAACTAAATCGTTTAATTTATCGGAAGGCAGTTTGCACCCGGTTTGTTAAGTAGATGCGCATTTTTCATCCTTGGCTGGATATCGATTAATTTGCGCAGACTGATGATTTGAGCCGGTATAGCGTAGATACCCCATCAAAGTAAGTGCCGGTAATAGTCAGATAGGTACGTTTGATACAACAACGTCGTATTATATTTTATGCTATAATATAAACGGTAATAAATGGATCGTTTAAAGTTAGTTCTGCAGTATTTTCAGTCAAATTCAGAGTCCATCTCCAATGGTATCTGTATAATATTGTCCTTAATAAGCGTCAAGCTTTACACAAGTTTTGATTTCAACTGTCCCTGTTTACCGCAATATAATAAGATGTATGCACTGGGGGTGATGTTCGTACCTCCGGTTATATTGTTCCTTTTGGGAATATTAGTAAATCGACATACAGGGGTTTTGATGGAAGAATGGGTCAGACCTCTTGGCAGGAGGACAAAGAATCCGGCAGTTGTCAAGTAAGTTTTGTATTTGTGAGCTATACTAATATAAGCAAATAACAGTAAACATCTGATCGCTCTCTGGTTGATTTAAACAGACACAAACATTTGAGTTAAAAAACTTGTTTGTTAACAATGTTTTGGCTACATTATTGGCTACACTATACATTATTTTGGCTACAAATATTATGTTTCTGCAGATTTCTGCTCTCTGCAGTGATGCAGCGAGCCCTTCTGGCCCCTATGGTCTGGATTCTAATGACACTTCTAGATGGGAAATGTTTCATCTGTGCATTTAGTATGAACGTAAACCCCAAACATTTCACAGGCATACCCAACACCACTAGCATGGAACTCATAAAGATCATGGCTAAGGTGCCTTGCAAAGAAGACGTTATCTTCAAAAACAGCAGTTTTCGTAAAGCTGTTTCACGCTATGTGCGCTGTTACTCCCAGGTAAGTCAGTTTCCTTAAAGCATGTACATGTTTTCAGTACTTATATTGTTTGGTCAGCAGACAATAATGATAAGTCAATCTTTGTTAGCAGCTACGTAATATTAGTCTGTACAAAGCTGACAAAACCAGCTCTTTAGAATACTTCTAGATGGTAAAATCTTCCAAATATTTGACGTTTGATTTGTGCATTTGTGTACATGTTAGCCATACTGTGCATTTGTGTACATGTTAGCCATGCTGTGCATATTTAATATAATTTATTATTTCTTGTCTCCTTAATACAATTGAATCTTCTGTTTTGCTTCTAAGGCAATAGGCTGGTCAATCTTCCTCATCCTCATTTTTTTGGGAGCTGTGGGTCGCATTGTCAAGCCTTGCTTCAACTACGCCACTTTTCTGCAGACCCGTTACTGGAGCAACTACCTGGACGTTGAGCAGAAACTTTTTGATGAGACCTGTGTTCTCCACGCCAGAGACTTTGCCAGAAAATGTGTGATGCAGTTCTTTGAGAGCATGCGGGATGATACGCCTTTGAGACTTCCCCTCTCATATGCAATCAGACCTGGACAAATGCAAGAGTTTGGAGAGGAAGAAGATGAGCGTCTACATGGCATCACCAGACAAGACCAAGTGGATCATTTGCTGCAAAGTTGGTTTGAGTGCAAACCAGAGCTGGATGTGACCAAAATGGCTTATAAACCCAAAGTGTTTATCACTTGGGAGGACCACAATGGAAAGGCTTTATTTTCTGACGTGTAGGATAGAGAAACACACGTCAAGTTTGGATTCCTGCTACCATGTGACAAGGCTGTGGAATGTTACTAAAGATACTCAGAAATATCGAGGAACCCACAGCATTGTAATGTTTTGATATGTTAGTATCAGATTGTTGTCACTTTAGAAGCCATTGCGATGACCAGCCTCTGAGCTCCCAGGCTGGTGCATTTGACTATGCTGGGATTTAGTTTGTGTAGTTTTGCATGTCTCCCTTCACACATTACACAACAACATCATGGATATGGCTTGGATGCAAATAGCTGCAGAACCTAGGCAACACCTGACAGGAAAGTGTAGAACATTAAATAATGTTTATATGTTTATATTTTAAGTATGATATTTAGTGTATTTAAAAGTGTATTTTTGTGTAGATATTTAAAATATAAGTAGAATAGCTGGTCATCAACTATTACAGAAGGGCCTTTTAGGACACATTTTAAACTATATAGCCTCTGTGCCAATGTCTTTAAATGTGCTTTTTATTAAATGCATATATTCAGAAAGTGATACAAACAGAAGACTGACAGCTTCTCTAAATACTACACTCACACATCAATTAAGATGTTGAGTAGAATATTTTTTGGCATACTACTCCAAATTGTGACTTATTTTTAGGGTTACATATTTAGGCATTGACTAAATTGTGATATCTGTGCAGTACTGGCTGTTAGCTCAGATCTGCTTATTGTTTGTCCTAGGTTACACTTTAACAATGTAATGGATGGGAGTTAAATAACTATTTTAATTGGAATGTGAATGTTTTTTTTAAATGATTTTGTTGTAATCCAACCGGTTTGTAGCTAAATGCTCATTTGTTCCTCAGATTTAAGTTAGGCCTATTTCAGGTGATTCACTGCTTTATATTCACTGTCCAATACAAACAACTGACAGAAGGAACGATCTAAATTCAACTACATGAGCTACAAATTTTGCTTTAAAGACTTGTTTAATGGAGGTGTAGATCATTTGTACTTCCTGGCGAGGAAATGTAAGTCTTCGTTTATTTTAGAATGGTTTCCAATAACTAATTTGGGCTCAGACAATTTTTTTTGGCAAATGTGTGATTTTTTCATTTGAATAATATCTCATAAGACTCTGTTTATCTTTTTAAATACAGTGATTCAAATTTCAAAATTAGAATTATTGTAATGAAATTGTCAAAGAAATTTGATATATAACCATATATTAATTTATATTTCAAATTTTTGTTTTTATGTATATGGAAAATACATATAATTCAATTTTTGTTTGAAATATATTGACTATAACAAATCTGCTGTTATTGTCCTGTAATTTTGTCTATTAAGAAGAAAAGACTCAAAAATGTAAATCTGTCTTTGTCAGTGTTTTAGGTTTTATTTACAGAGACAGCTCAAAACAAGTTGCTGTTTAACGTTCAACGTCAGCGAAATTCAGAAAATAATCAAAGCTGTATTCAGAGAGAATCAAACCAACAACAGGATAAGATGTCTACACTCGTCTCAGAATATTTTAAATTCATTGGACTTATCTTCAAGAGTAAGGATACTGCAATACTAAATGGCCTCATAGGTTTAGGTACAATAATCAGTCAGACAGCATACAACATCTTAGCCTTTAACTGCCCTTGTTCACCAAAGGAGAATTACCTGTACGGCGTGACTGCGATTGGTGTACCTGCTCTTGCTTTCTTTGTTATTGGAGTAATTCTCAATCAAAACACCTGGGACATTGTGTCGGAGTGCCGCAACAGAAAATGCCAGAAATTATCAAGTACAGCTGCCTTCGCTCTACTGGGCTCTGTTGTGGGGAGAGCAGTCGTTGCCCCGATTACCTGGTCTGTGATTTCCCTCCTGAGAGGGGAAGCGTATTTCTGTGCCTTTAGTGAGTTTATAGACCCCTCTACTTTGGACAACTTCCCTCCCACCACAAAAGCTCCAAAAATCATGGCCCGGTTTCCATGTAAAGATTTACCTGCTTCACTGCTGAACTACACAGCAGAGGTTGAACGCCGGTTAAAGTATGAGTCCCAGGTACTTATATTAAACTTGATTAACAGGTCAAATACAGTTAGTGGTCTTCATGTTTAATAATAAGATATGCACTTTCCCTCTCTAGCTATTGGGATGGCTTTTGGTGGGTGCCGTCTCCCTATCTGTCTTTTTCCTCCTCTGCCTGAAACATTGCTGCTCATCTCTGGGCTATCTGCAGGAGGTGTACTGGTCCCAGTACCGCTCCAATGAAACAACCCTATTTATGCGCACAGCGGAGGTTCACGCTAAGCTAAACGCTGCTGAGAGCGTAAAGAGCTTCTTTGGCTTCGTGGATCTAGAAAATCAAGACAAGGAGCTTCTAGCAAAATCTCAGGGTGCCAAGAGTGTCATTCCCAGTGTGGAGTGGAACCGCATCACAGGCGTTTACATGTACAGAGAGATCAATGACGTTCCGATGTATAGCCGCTTAAATAAGTGGGCCAGTTACACAAACGAAGACACCTATTAGGATTTAAAAAGTACTAGTAGGAAGTAAATGGACATGTTAGAGATGTGGGACTGGTTAACGGTAAATCGTATTCTTGTATTGGTGGCCGTGCTATGCCTTCTGAATCTTTCATTTGTTAGGGTTCTTTGTTTATGCATTTATAGTATTTTTAAGCTATTTATCTTTTTTTCTGTTTTATGCTTAAAGTATGGCCTGTTAAGTACACAGATTTACACTGAAGTTAAGCTATTTAGAGAGTAGATTATAAGATTGTTGGTATCTTAGAGGCTTTATGTGTTGGTAATACACAGTACAACCGATTTAGTCAAGCACATTACGTACTTTTTAAGGTTTAAATGACCTCATGTTGTGTGCAATGAATGATTAATAATTGCTCATCCAGAAAGTAACATCTCAGGTATTGAAACACCCAAGTGTTAAGTGCCACACAATAATGGCCACAGGCGTGACCACATGTTAAAACGTGAGAAACGCCTGCACACTTACAACAGCAGAGAAAGGTAAGATGTGTCAGTAGCTGCTGTGTGTGTAGCCCTTATTCTACAAAACTGTGCATAATTTTGTCATGTGACCATGTATTCAGAAAGGGCTGCAGCCACCTGTGACTAAATGATGAAAAAAACATAAATCTAATAACATTTTGCATGTTATTTGCATGTAAAGTAAGTTCTACACATTTCAGGAAAATGAACGTAATGTCAAAGGTTGGAACTTAGGAGATCTATAACTAAATATCAGTGGATAAGTTGATGGTAATTGTGGGATAAAGTCACTCTAAACATTATTATATTTATCAGCTAACTTGAAGTTGGAATGATACTCCCTTTAAACCGCTCACCAACACCACACTGGATAAACATTTGGTCCTGCATTTTTCATATATATGGATATAAGTATATTTAGACCACTAAGTAGTTGCTATCAAGATGTGAAGCCACTTTCAACCTACATAACAAAAATGTCTCTAGAAAACTGGTATCCTGACTTTAACAGTTTGCTTTATTAGTTTTAAATCTTAGTCAAATATATGTTAACAAATTGCTTAATTGAAATATTTTGTACGGTGTGCAAATTCCAATATTTTTTATTTAGAGAAAAAGGGACGCCCCTGGATAAAAATACATGGTATCTATTTCTATTGCAATGACATGCTTCTCACCAGCAGATGTCCTCATGCTAACACACATTACATAATCGCACCATATGACTCACACATTTTGCATAATGTGCTGTAGATGGCAGTATAAGCATATGACTCAAACCAGCCATTAACCTATTAAAGAGGAAGATCTCAATGGTTAGCATACGTAGCCGAAATGCACTATTTAAAGTTTGCAGAACTACATTTTTAATGTTGCTTCAATGCAATTGTAGTGTGTAATACATGTGACCGAACGGTTCAGCAGAAATCCTGTGATTAAACCACTTGAATTACACGAGATTACCTTGTTATGTTACCCAATACATGGATGGAATACATGCTAACATATCCATTGACTAAAATTGCATAGCTGGATTTTTTGTCTTCTTTTATTTTTCACGTAAATTATTTTTTATATGTTATTTTTTACATACGCAGGGTACTGCCAGCAGTAAAATATTAAACCAAAAGTAAAATGCAAACAGCTCACAGATGAAAAACATGATGCCACTGTTTTCCCCACATGTATTTTGCTTTGTGTTTGTGTTGCTATGGCCCAATCCAGAATTATACCTTCAACTCTTTGGGGTGGTCCTGTCCTGCTCTTGGAGAAGCAATATCCTGCAGAATTTAACTTCAGCCTTAAATAGACACACCCAAACCAGGAGCGAGGCAAGTTGGTGCCAAACAGGACACTGACCCTCCAGGACCGAATCTGGACATCTACCCCTTTCCCCACAGACTGCTGGGTAATAGTCTGCTGTGGGCCAAAATGTGCAATGACAAGGCAAAGCAACATGGGGGGCTTATAAAATGCACAACCCAGGCTACTAAATTTGTGGGAGCGTTTTAAACTGTTATTCAAATGCTTGTGGGTTTAACTTGGGTTATTGTGTGAGGTGCCATGATAAATTGCTTCTGTTTTTCAGTTCATTTTTGGTCACAGAAGTGGTACGTTTGATCTACATTTAGTAATTTAGCAGAGAATTGTTTTTCAAAGCAAATGATGAACCTCACCAAAGGTTTACCTAACAAAAGCCTATCAAAACGTAACAAAATTACCTATTATACTTCCAGCATCTTACTATTATAATACCAAATACATCTAATGTGTCTGTTAAATATTCATGACAACCAAGTAATTATTTTATATGCGTTATAGGTGTGGACATTTTAAATCAAGTCTTACTACTGACCGTGACATGGTCTGGTGGGAACATGTCATGGGATTATTTCTACTTTTATTAAGCTTGTGTGAGTAAGAGGCTTTTAAAATGACATTTGTAAGGCAGCATGCTTTTCTTGTATTTATTTTTAATGCTATTTAATTTGCATGCTTACACGCAGACATCAATGAATGAAGAACAATTTACTAAAACAATAATTTTATTCTTTTTAAATAGCATCAAGTAAATTTCTTAAATCTGTTTATTGTGGTGATCAAATGAACGTATTCAAAATAATTGTAATCCATCCCTATATAGAAGCTGTGATGAGTTTGAAACAACAATAACTTCAAAAGAAGGGAAACCGAAACTATAAAGTTAAGATGACGGTTTTGGGGCTCTGTAAATAACACACCAACAGAATCCTGTCAAACTGGTATTGTAAGTCTTTTAAAAGACGTTTGTTTCAAATTATATCTTTGCCTATTTTATGTTTATGAAGTTTATAAGTTTAGACTTAGACTAAACATATTGCTTGTTATCTCAGGGTTAGACCATAAAAAACAACGAAGAAAAGTCTACATGACGTCTACATGATCAAAAATTATAGGCATACTGATGGTGTGAAGATGTATTATCTACTTATCTACTTTTGGACAAGGTGATTATATATTTATATATATAAATAAATATTTGGTATATAAAATGTTTATTGGCGTTTTCCCTTTGTTAGCCCGGCCTGTTTCAGTACCGCCTGTTTTAAAGTTCATGTGTTCCGCTGGGGCTGAAACCAGATTCTAGTTCCTGCAGATGATTCACCGCTGCATGCGCGCAACAGACGGAGCGATGAAAGCAGCTTTTCTTCACCGCAGCATGAGCTACATATAGATGCATCGCCGCAACCAGCCTTTGTTGGAAATACTTTTTTTGCCGTCTATTTTGGGTAGTAAAGGTTTTAAAACTTTGTAGATGTTCAACGCGACCTTTTGTGTTTTTCAGGCATGTAAGTTTTCATTTCAGAAATTTTCTCCGTGACTAATTTTGGCTCAGGGTGGCACATGGGAACTTTGGCGAAACTTTTGCACACCTCTTTTAATGTTGTGTATGTAAATAATAAGCTATTCTGAATAGCACACATTCATAATGTTACATGTCTGTATTTGTCCGTATGTTTACAACTTTTTTGTCATTGTAAGGACGCTGTTTTAGTGTTGCCCTGCTTTTCCTGTGTAACCGCGTTATATAACGAAACGAACTCAAAAGATCTTCGGTGTGTCAATCAATCTAAGTGTTTTATTACTTATACGACTTTTAAAAGTACATTGGGAGAGAGTATTAAAGCTGTTTCAGGATGGCTGCAGTCATCTCGGAGTATTTCAAATTTACTTCACTCTTCTTCAAGAGTAAGGATGTCATGATCTTTAATGGCCTCATAGGTTTAGGTACAGTTGTCAGTCAGACAGCATACAACATCTTTGCCTTTAACTGCCCGTGTTCACCAAGGAAAAACTACCTATATGGCGTGACTGCGATTGGTGTACCTGCTCTTGCTTTCTTTGTTATTGGAGTAATTCTCAATCAAAACACCTGGGACATTGTGTCGGAGTGCCGCAGCAGAAAATGCCGGAAATTATCAAGTACAGCTGCCTTCGCTCTACTGGGCTCTGTTGTGGGGAGAGCGATCGTTGCCCCGATTACCTGGTCTGTGATTTCCCTCCTGAGAGGGGAAGCGTATGTCTGCGCTTTAAGTGAGTTTATAGACCCCTCTACTTTGGACAACTTCCCTCCCACCACACATGCTCCAAAAATCATGGCCCGGTTTCCATGTAAAGATTTACCGGCTCCACTGCTGAACTACACAGCAGAGGTTGAACGCCGGTTAAAGTATGAGTCCCAGGTACGTGTCCAACAGTCTTCATAAAGTGCTAAAGTGATTTAAAACCTATGACTGATCTTACATGTTGATCATTTGCCCGCAGGTGCCCTCGTGTTTAATACTGCAACATGCATACCGTTATTCTCTTTCTTGTGTTGTAGTTGTTGGGCTGGCTGATGGTGGGCGTCGTGTCCCTCTCTGTCTTTCTGCTCCTCTGCATGAAAAACTGCTGCTCTACTCTCGGCTACCAGCAGGAGGCGTACTGGGCCCAGTACCGCTCCAACGAAACAACCCTGTTCCAGCGAACGGCGGAGGTTCACGCTAAATTCCACGCTGCTGAAAATGTCAAGAGCTTCTTTGGCTTCGTGGCCTTGGAAAAGGAGGAAAAGGAGCTTCTGGAAGAGTGTAAGGATGTCAAGAGCGTCATTCCCAGGCTGGAGTGGAACCGCATCACAGGCGTTTACATGTACAGAGAGCTCAATGACGCGCCGATGTACAGCCGCTTAAACAAATGGGCCACATACACAAACGAAAACTACTGTTAGCCAATTGATAAAATGGCCATGCTTACGACACTGACGCAATGAATGCATTTATTGTTTTGTTTTTGCATGGCGGATTTGTTGATGACATGCTGTTGTATGATGGTATTTGTATTTAAAAGCTGCAATTCTTTTTGATGTCTGTTTTTTGGGTTTTTTTGCATATTTTTGTCACTATACTGGCAGCTCAGGTTTTCATAACGCACACGACAATCTATTTAGTATCTATTTTTAAAGAAATGCTGTACTCTCAGGTTGAGGTGATCTTTGTTTGTGCTTTGTTTACCAATAAAGTGCCTTTTCTCTGACACATTTGTGTATGATTGAGTGAATCCCACATTAAATGCTGGTGCCAGTTTGGTAAATATAATTAAGTAAAAATGGAAAAATTACTTAAACTGACAAATCATTTAGAAATCAAATGTTTGTTTACACTGTAAACAAACCTGTACAAATTCCACATGAATTTCCAGTTGCACATTTTTTATCTCTGCCATTTGTGAATTATACTGCTGACATTTCTGACAGTTGACTAGAATTTGATAATTAGCCTCCATTTACTCACGTCACTGAATTTCCCACATGCTGAATTTAATTCTGCTTCATAGCAGTGGTCATTTGTTTCTTGCCCTCTCAATATTTCCATTGCCTTTTTGTTTACATTTTCATGACGACCAGCAAAGCAAAGTCAACCCACCCTCATCCCAACCTTGTTTTCCCTCATCGGAGAGATTGACTCTGTCTGCCTGGCTGCGTTCACCTCTTAATAGCCTTCAGCTGGAAAAAGCAGGAGGACGAGAGAGAGTACAAAATAGACAGGAAAAGGGGGAGAGAAAGAGGAGGGGAGAGGGGTAGAGTGAGGAGGGGGCGGGTGAACGCAGAGAGAGCTGTGATCCAGACACTGAATCACATGAGCAGAGATCTGTTTACAAACTGAGCAGGAGAGAAGTCATCGGCACCATTACATGGAGGCAGTGTTGCTGGATTGAGCAGCAGGAAACACAAAGGAGCCTCATTACTTTGTTCTGGAGAATGTGTTGTAGTGTTTGTATTTTCAGAGCGGAGATGCCAGGCCAGATGGTGTGAGGAAGACACAGCCCTCTCACAGCTTGAATGGGGAACATTCACAACCTCTTGCTCTGACGGTTGTGTGCCACTGCTTTTCCTTTGTTGCCGGGGGAAACGGTTGATTGTAACGAGGGATAATCTTGAGGGACACACAGGAAGACTGAAGGAAGGAGCTGCGGCTAGTGGTGGCAGAGGAAGGGTGAGCCTTGTGAAAAATGGTGACACTCTGTGTGACATGTTTTTATGAGGTACAAGATAAAAGCCAGTGATGACAACTTCATGTCAAACAAAGGAAACAACATAAAAAAATCTTTCATACTGTGTGTTGCTTTAAGAATTGAGACCCAAAATTTACTTACTGGATCTTGATGTTGGAAAAAAGAGCAGTAAGCTTATTTCTTTAAGCACTGGCATTCCTATGGTTGCTGTATACAATAGGGCATACAGTGAAGAAAGGGTTAATATCTGTGCCAGTGTTGACATTGGGTTTCATCATTGACTGACTTGCACTGAATGTTTCAAGCAAACAAAATTGCTGCGTTTTGAATATGCAAGTGAAGATCCGGTGAGTAATGACTTGTTAACCAGAAGCACTGAGTATTTTTCCAAGCCTTGCTGTTTGTGGTGGTGATTCTGAGAGTATAGAACACAAATAATTCAGATTCAGATCTATTGAGAAGGTCTACTCACTTCTTTGGCCCAGTATCAACACTGTCTTCCTGAACACACGTCACTGGATAATTTGGTACAGTGGGAAAAAGATTTTATTACGGTGAGTATGAATCATACCCCCCAAGCCAATAAATTCATTTGGCAGCATAATTTGGAATGTTTCTTAAATTATTCACACTAACATTTGCTTTCTATTAAAGCTTAACTAACATTCTCCTTAAATTACTTACTACCCCTACCCTCACCTGAAAAGCCTCTTACCTTTCTCCTGTTTGGCACAGTCTTTCCTGTGACCTGAACTTATGTGCAGCTAGGGAGAGATTGTTTGTCAGCAATCAGCCCCTGAGGTCAGTTGTTATTGTTTCTTACAAATGGTGTTTCCTGCTTGGGTTAGTGAGGCCTCCACATCACCCCTTTATTTGCCTGATAGATAGGGCAGATGGTGGCTTTAGGGCAGAAACGGTGCAACACTAGTGTTTGCGTTTATGCACAGACAATTGCACAGACTTTACAGTATTTGACAAACCTCCCCCCCGTCTCTCTCTCTCTCTCTCTTTGTCTCTTTTATTCTTTCTCTCTCCCTTATTCTCTATCTTTCTCTATGTCTCCTTTGAAATATATATATATATAAAAAATAATAGTGTGAAAATAATATGATTTTTATAATTTTATATTTAATCATTATTTTGTTGTTCTTATTAAAAATAGCTAATAATACAGATAACTAAAAGCTTGTCTGTTAGCTTAAGGGCTTGAAACACTGAATCACAGTATTGATTTGTTCTAAATTAAACTTTAAATGTTGTAACTAATGTACCAATCAATCTTAACCTGTTTCTGCAGTACGCAGTTGCCCCATAAAAACCAACTGGCCCTCGGGCAGCTTTTATTGTATTAAATAACTTATACAGAATGTTGGGTTAGAGCAAGTCACAATTGCACCTGATTTATACAGTTCCCACACAAGCACATATGAGTGTCTTTTAAGCCACACTACTGTTGTACATGATTTTAATGATTTTAAACTATCTAGCTAAATGGCTAGCTAAATAAATAAAAATAAAAGATGATCATCAAAGCTTTTGGGTGATGTTGCATGAAACTGCATTTTCTCATCAAACAAAAAGTGACATTTCCATTTCTAAATTGTCATATTATTTTGCTGTAATTTTAATGAATACTAATAAGATGTCCGTAAAAGGTACTGAACCATAGTTTTATTTAAGCATTTACCACAGCAGTACCATGGAAAGATTAGAGCTAGAGTTACAATTAAATACAAGTATGTGATTATGGTAATTAAATACCACGGTATTACTATCTGAATCATCATACAATGTTACAATCACAGCACTTTTTATAAGCAAAAAACAGATTTTGTTTAGACCTGTTCAGATGAAAATATTGAGTTAAAAAAACAAAAGAACTATTATCATCCAACCGCTGGATGACGTGTCTTGTTTTTCAGTTTAACCGATGTATTACAGTGAAAAGTTCATTCTGCCCAGCGAGTTTTAACAATGAGAGCTGTGTTACACAGAGTTGAGAAACACGAGGACAGTCCACAGGCTCAAAGTATGCAATATGCATGCAGGGGCCACAGAGAAGCGTACACATGAGAATCACACTGATGTGTGTTGTCTTCCAGGGGTTTGACAGAAAGAAGGATGCAACCCACTCACATAACAAATTCCAGATTAATTCTTGTGCATTTTATCAAATTTGAATTGAATGGTGTTCATTTTATGATAAACAAGAACAGCTAAGTAAATGCTAAGCAGTCTTGCACTCGTGAGTCTCACTAAACTGAATTGCTTTGTTTGTGTTGCAGGATGCCTGTGTGAAAAACTCACAGACTACAGACAAGTTCTGCATAATGTCCACAGATATGAGCAGTCGTCTTGCGCTCAACGTTTATGACATTGTTCTTGGGATAGGCCTCTTTATCTTTATGTTGAGCATGATCTTTTGTTGCTATCTGCTCAGGTACCTCACAGTTTATATATATAATATAGTATATAATACCCTCTTTAAATGTATATAATAATTATGTGTATCTGGGCTGCATTGTAGAAGGTGAAAGAAGTTGAAAATGATACTAGAAGTTGTATTTGTTTTTGCTTAATTAAACGTTCAAGGCCATGTGTTGAGTAAACAAACAATATTGTTTTGTATTTTACAGACTGAGGCGACAAAGCACACAGGAACAATATGGCTATAATGAGGTTTTTTCTTTATGCCAAACCATTTTTATCATTTGGTTATTGATGTGAGGATATAAAATATAGTTTTTTTTACTGTAGGTCGTTCTTAAAGGTCAGGCGAAAAAACTTAGCCTTCTTGGAGTAAGTAATATTTTATATACACAACTTGATAGTTATTGGAAATAAAACTACAAAATAGAGATATTGTGCTGTTTATAACTCAAATAACAAAACAATGAGAAAAAGAAACTAAATTATGAATGCCACTAATACCTACATAATGCATAACAATTATTAATATATATAAAACACAAAATAAGAAATTATAGAAAGTCTGTTATTTTTCTCTGTAGCAGACCTGTGCCGTCTGTCTGGAGGAATTTCGGAGCCGTGATGAATTAGGTGTTTGCCCCTGTTCTCATGCTTTTCACAAAAAGTATGTTCCCAAAATGTTTGCTTTATTATTATTCTGTTTTTTTTTATTGCACTGGGGTGTAGTGTTGTTAAATTGACACATTCCTTAAAGATTTATTTATAATGTTTATAACGACACTTTCTTCACAATCAATACATGCATGTCTTATTGTTGCTGCATTAGCTACACCACAGATATCTCCTGTCATACAAAACATTGTTTGAGCCACTAAAACATGAGAGAAGCTAAATGAGAGTATTAGCCTCAAGTAACACCTCAAAAAATAGCAGCCTCATTTTATGATACGATCATAATGAAGTAGATTTTACAGCGCTGGAGTCTATAGATAGCCACTACATAACGCTACTCTTTCTCCACTTTTCACCTTGTCTCCTTCTCAGGTGTCTGGTGAAATGGCTGGAAATTCGCAGCGTCTGCCCCATGTGCAACATACCCATCAGCAGGCTCCAGTCAGAACCTCCACAGGGGGCTGAAGGGTCCCAGAATCCCCTGGAGGTGTAACAGAAAATGGACCTCGCTAAGCAGACATTCTATGCGTGTCTCAGACACCCAAGAACGAGTTGTAAAAACACCACATTACTGGAGATGGCTGTCTTTCCTCTCCAGACAAAACAAACACCCCTGTCTATCAATTACCAGATTTCTCCTGCATAGATGGGGGAGGGAGGGGGGAGGTGTGTTCTCAGTGGAACTGAAACAATGTGCAATGTTCTTTGTCATATTGTAGCTTGCAGCAAGACAAACCGATGCCTTGGAATTCAATGGAAGAGATATTCACACAGACAAACCTTTTGGAACAGTCATGAAGGGTTGGTCAGGACATATGCCCTGATAGAAATATGTAGGCACATACCTTCAAACCGAGAAAGGAAGGGGTCACAAGGGTAAAATTTAAGCCCAGTTACAGGTTTCAGGTGATAAACAGGGTACTGACCCAAGCCCTGATCTTTAGGGTCTGTGATCTTATAAATCTTTCCTCCTGCCAACATTGTAACATTTAATCTTTAAATCTATTTGGGGGGTTTATGGCCTTGCTCATATCCCAAGTTGTTGTGCAAAACCCCGAAATAAAATGGGTTTTGTGTTAATTTATTTTAGGTAGCTGTTTTGTACTGTATATGACTCAATAAACTGTTTTTGTGACTGAACAA
The DNA here is from genome assembly GCA_036877545.1 of Yasuhikotakia modesta. NCBI lineage: Eukaryota > Metazoa > Chordata > Actinopteri > Cypriniformes > Botiidae > Yasuhikotakia > Yasuhikotakia modesta. The sequence goes on along the minus strand of JBAJNP010001849.1, from coordinate 33,407 downwards.
ATATTTGTGTTCATTAAATGTTCATTTTGACCACTATATAGAAACAGTTGCATTGAAACATTTTTTTGCATTGAAACATTCAGTGTTAAACATATTACCAGTAAACTGCAAATTTTCTTTACAGATTTACTATAGAACTACTATGGAAAAGGAGTGTCCCAGCCAGATGTTTTGAATGTTCTAAGAACGTTCAAAACATCCTGTTGTCGTACATTGTTTTAACATTATTGCTTGGTTAAACACTCAACTTAAAAATAACATCATATTGACATATGATATAAACATTAAACATTCTAATAAAGTTACTGTGTGGATAAACTATGAGAAAACATTACAGAACGTAAGCCAACATTCTGAGAACATTCCCTGTTGGCTGGGGCTTTACTGGAAAAAAGAGTGTTTGTGAATTGAAGAATGCTAGGCTGCAGCTGTTTGCATTTAGCCAGTCAAAGCATGTTTCCCCCAATCATTTATTTTTATAGCGGTAAACAGAAACTCTTTCTCAGGCTCACTTATGTAATGACTGAATTACACGGCATCTCCTTCATATTGTATAATTTCATATTGTTTCAGTTGAAGTGTTGACAGAATACGTCTTGCTATTGTAAACTCCAAAAGTCTTTGTGGCCAGATGTCAGACACAAATTGTGGAAAGAGGAAGGAGGGAGACAGGCTCATGTTACAAAAGGAGAATAACATTCCAAAGCCATACAAACTTGCTGACATACGATGACCATGTCTGTTCCAACATGTTCCTTGTCAAAGATGTCCTGAGGAACTAAAACATGACTCAATAAACAAGCAAAGATTTGAATAAAGGCGAAGAGATTTGCATTTTAAATGCATAATCATTGTCTGACATTTATACCATATAAATGACGTAAAGTAAAGTAACCTGAGTTTTATGCAACACACAGCTACTGCAAAAAGATCTTTTGGTTGTTTTGTGTGATCAAATGTGTTCTGATTAGCAGCTTTAATACCTTTTTTAAAACACGTTTTCTTTTCGTAGGGACAACATCTAGTCACACCTGATCCAGCAATGAGTGTCTCTTTTAATAAGTAACATTAAGCGCCAGCAGAACATCCACACGCTCTTACTGCAGGAACGCACAATAACTCGCTAACGCCCTCTAGCGGTACCTGAAACAACAGCATAAATGCCTCACAGCCCCACAGCTTTTACCAGAAACAATTCAGATTAAAAGCTTCTTATCTATTTTACTTTTGAAATCGATTCCATGTTAATGTATTACGGCTTTAGGCAGCAACAATATATGTTGTGCTGGAGGCAGTTTTCAGGTGGTGATTTTTCAGAAAAGTGCTAAAAGTCACGAACACTGTTGCTCCACATGTTAGGTAAGAACGAGTTTTCCTAATGTCTGTATAAAGTGTATTTATCGTTATATTAACATTGTGAAGGTTAAACATGTCTCTCCTAGCTCTGAAAAACTTCCTTAGTTTCACTGATGCATCCGGATGTTTATATGATAATTTAACAGACGCTAAGCATTAAGAATATGGTAAAGCGTTTAGCTTTGATAAAAATGTCCAAGATGAAATGTATAAGAAATACGATTATTCCTTGTGTTGTTTACAAGAGGTCGTTTATTTACATAGCATTCAACAACAATATACAAGTAAGTGACGCTGTATAAATAAGCTAAAGCAGGTTTATGACGTAATGGTTAAAAAGTCCATTCACACAGTCAATGCTACACTAGCATTGATGTAATTTTCTGCACTATATACTGAGGCAGTAAGTGATGGCATTTATAGATGCCCTGGGTGGTTATTTTGGTGAATTCAGCAAGTAGTCAAAATAAAGCCACATCCTCTGTTGCACAAATGTTGCTGATAAGCTCAATGTAATTTGCAACTTGATGCCACGTATCTGTGCTGAGAGCTGTACATGTTTCTTTTTCTTTTTATTTCTTTTAAGTTGTACATCTAATTTAGTTATTACTCACAAAACATAACAATGCCATATCTAAAACTTAAACCACTGCGATTACAACATGCCACTAGAATGTTGTTTTATTCACTGGCTATTTCAATGAAACATAACAGTCCAAAGGATAGAAAATAGGTTCAAATAGGCATGAAATTACAAGCACCTTGCTTGACCTAATTACAGTCACTAGCCTCATCTCACCAGATGCCCCATTTGATGGGTGTGGGCTGGGGGTCCTAAATTCTAGACATGTATGGGGGTCAGTGTTTTGCAATATGCCTTAAGTTTTCTTAGTGACCTCATTGGTCAGCATGCCTTGTTTTCCATTAACTTTATCTGATAAACATGAAACAGGTCTCTATGGTGAACTGAACATAGTATCTTAGAGTTGTTAGATGAATGGTTAGATGGTTGGACGCTGAAAGAACATAAGGCACTGCATCAGTGTTATTAATAGTTTTCTGCAGCGGTATTAAGTCAAGTTAAGTTAGTTAACCAAGTTATCTCTGGTTTAAGTGTACTGTTTTAAAGCAATTCTTTAGCTGTTATTGGGTGACATATTAAGTTGCAATAGTTGTGTTTTAATCATCGCAATAGGTGTTTTAAGGATTACTTGCTTTGATTTTCACTTTGGGAATCAATGGCTGTAAATCAAAACCAGATTAGCTAAATCCAGGCTTAAGCTATTACACTCATAATAGAATTTCACTTTCCCTTCTTCAGAACTAAATCTGTCTAAATCTATCCAAATCTGTTAAATAATCTGCCTTAAAGTTGCTCAACGCTGCCTTTTAGCTTGTAACATATGGCTTTCTTGCATGGGGCAGCTTTTCACTCTAGACAAGCCGATCACAGGAATGGATGGAAAATAAGTCTGTTGTACATGTCTGGACCAGGACCAGGACAAGCAGCAGCTGTCCATCCATGCCAATCTGCAATCAGTAGTAGGTTGGGTTTATATGCCCAATTGAACAGCAAAATTACTTGTCCAGTGCAAAATGACTGGACAACATGATCTTATATGATCTGATCTCTGATCAGCTGGTGCATGAATTATACAGACACTCTAGAGGTTTCACATTTTGTACAAATGCTTGTCATGAAAGCTATGCATTATGTATTTAGAGTATTACATTTTGTATAGTGTGCTGCTTTGTTGTGATGAAGTGTGCTGAACAACTGCACTTTAACACTACTGACATACATACATACATGCTATTATATTTAAATATAATACTCTAAATTGTAATATTAATTAATATTAATATATTGTAAGAAAAATCTAATTGAAGGGCTTTCTGTAAATAAATTAAGAAAAAGTATACATTAAATTCACTGTAGGTCGCTTTGGATAAAAGTGTTTGAAAAAAAATGTAAAGTGGTACTAATGAGAAGAGAGTTTCCTCAACAGGCTTGTTTGGGTAAATTTGTGACCATCTATGACCATTTGAATCTAGCCATTCTCTGTCTGATTTAAACTGAACAGATTGAGATTGACAGCTTGCCAATGTCTCTGTCTGTCTCAGTCAGTCCTTTGAGACACTCAAATCAATTATTTATTGTCTCAGCAAAGTTAATCATATGGTGTTGTCTTTTCTAAAGACTGAAGATTTTCTAAAACAATAAAACCACAATATTACACATTTACATGTTTGTACGATTCAAAATCTTGCCTCTTGTTAGCATCCATTCATCAAGGATTATATGGAAAGGTTGCAGTCTTTACACTTAAACAGCATAAATATAATATTGATACAACATTAAATATCTATTCTGTTGTGCATGGATTTCTTTCAAATATAGTGGAGGTCTTTCTAGTGACCCGCTTAATTGTTTATGTCACATAAACGGAATCAAACTGATTCCTTAGAGACAAACAATGTTCATGTCTGAGATGCAAAAATGATGTCATGGCTTATAGATGCACTTTTAATTAGGTAATGGTCCTGTCATCCACCCTGGTTGTCGGAGTGGCCCAGGCCAGATGGTAAGATTTCTGTGTTTGTAACGCCTGGGTTCAGTGGAGCCCTGGCTGATAGACCAGTCAAAGTTAATTGGAATGTCATTAAAGTTTGAGTTAATGGGGGTTGGGGTGCATGGGGCTAGATGGAGCGCACTGGTCCTGCTGTTGGATGTGTGTGTTTCATTAATAATAATGGATGTTTTGGAGCAACATGGGTGGGGCTCCACCTGCTGCCACCTGTTAATGCCCAAGCTCTATATAAGCATCGTTCATCCATATAGCAAATCAGAACCTTCAAGATCTGAGCTTACGGAGTAAACCACTGTATCTGGAATTAGAGTAATACAAGAACTCTGGGTCTGTTTTTGGTTCCACTTTTGTTTTTGGAGAAGTCTGGAGAGATTTTCCACCTCAAAGAATCTTTTGAAGAACATTGTTGCTCTTGGACTTTTGGACCTTTGGCCTAGTGTGCAGGAGTTATGAAGCCCCTCAGACCAAGCTGTGCAGATTCAGGGTCAGAGTCTGACTCCAGAGACCCTGAGAAGTTTGAGAGTGCAGTGAGGCGCAGGATGGCGGCCAACGCCCGTGAGAGGAAGAGGATGCAGGGTTTGAACACTGCATTCGATCGGCTCCGCAAAGTGGTTCCTCAGTGGGGTCAGGACAAGAAACTCTCTAAATATGAAACTCTACAGATGGCCCTGAGCTACATAATGGCACTCAGTCGCATCCTGACTGATGCCGGTAGACACACAGCTCCTCAGCAAGACTGGCTAAATCTACAGTTTGACAGCTTGGAGCCAGAGACATATTCTTGCTTCATGCAGTATAACTCTCCCATTGAGAATGACTGTCTGCATTCTACATTTTCACACCACTATGAAAGTCTTTGAGTTTTTGCTTTTGTGCAACGGTGCATCAGTTTGGATCCTTCTTTACATAGATGCAAGAGTCAGTAAATACATTTGTATTGCCATGTAAAATATTATATCGATTGTTCTGAAAGTCAAGCGTTGGAATAGCTTTGATAGAGTCTGAGTAATTCTAGGCATAGAGTTGCTTAAATTGTTGCAAAAAAAGTTTTTAGGCAATTGTTTAAACATCTTTAAGTAGTTGATTCAAACTGTCAGATAATGACTTTCAGCTGTTCTTAATTTTTTTGCTTTGTATCAAATCTTTGGGAAAAATGTGTACAGCTCAGTTCCGACACTGTTACCTTTTGCCAAAATGGTGCCCTAAGTGGCTGTTACAATTATTTTGTATTTTGTTACAAAAAATATAATAGAAGGCAAATAATAATATTTTTGTAATGAACAATTTAATAATCAATACTGATGTTAAGAACCAAGAGCAATTTTGTACACTGTAGTTGTTGTAATGTGTTTTGAGCTATAGTATCTTCTAATTTCCAATAATTTAAAACCTGTCAAATGTTTTGTATTTTGTACATAGTGCAGTTAATAAACATACAATATAAAGATTAAACTTGTAAACCTTGTATCCATTATAAATAACATTATACATTTTTTTCCATATACCCAAAACAAATCTCAAGAAACTACAAATCTAAAAAAACATATAGAAAACATCTCTAAAATATATTATCTACATTTATGCTTTGATTTTAAAAACATCAGCTATTAAAATCAGCTGTAAAAAGAAATAGAAATAGAAGGTCTCTTTCATATTTGGTGTGTGCACTGGACAGATAAACACGTTTCAGTGAAACCCTCTGTGTGCCAAGATAAGACACCTCAAAACAAAAGTCTCTGTTGTATAGGAATAAATAACGTTTAAAAGATACTAAACATGTCATTGTTGCTGAGATGAAAAAGAGTTAAAGGCACCGCAAATGTGAATGACCAGTTTTTTACCATTTTTGCCTCATGTCATACACAATATACTGTGTATATTGTGTATATAATATAATTCAATGATTACCCAGCCAGCATTGAACAGAATGAATGTATATTTTTCAGACAGCAGACTTTACTAGAGCAGTTGTCTTAACCACCACTAATCTAGTAAAGAGATTAAACCCTTTTCTGTCCAATGACTGTGTATAATGTGTGTATTTAGCGTCAATGAAGCGTGAATAGCCGGGTCTCAGTCGAAAGCCTGCACATGAAGCTGTATACATCCATCCTAATCTATTTAGTGTCAACTGTCATTATGACGATTATCATGTCATGATCGCTAATCTGATTGAAAACCACTTCCTGCATTTTGATTTTTTAAGAGCGATTTATAGTTTTATTAAAATAAAATAATTATGTATTTTATGTTGTAGACACAGCCTCTGATGCTGGATTGAGTGAGGGTACATGCTGTGTGACAGGTGGCTATCCATATGTTAAGATCATTAAATATAATATTTATTAGGCTAAGGCCTGCATCAATACTTAACTGATGACTACAAAGCAACGGTTGCTTAAAATTGACAGTTGTCAGTCGTTTAATCAGCTAGTGGTTACTGGTTACATTACATGCCCTGAACAGCTGTAGTTTTTACACATTTTGGTTTAAGATTCACTGCCTACAGATTGTATTATTCAAAGTTTGTTTTGTAAGCACAAGCTTGTATACCTAGTGGCTGTTTCGTTTATACATGCATTTACATTAAGACCTCTTTATTATGTACTGTATTGATCTCTGTCTTAGCATGTTTAAAACAATGTGAAGCAAAATGACACAAGTTCTATATTGTCAATGACGCTATTCCTGGATGTCTCAGTTTCCTTAATGGCAGGATTGTGTTTTTAATGGATCTGTGGACAAAAGATTGGCCCCTCCTTTCACGAAATTATTGCCCTGCTCTGTGTGAGTGGATTTGAGCAGAAGGGTATAAATGCAGGTACAGTCTGTTCCTAGTGAAAAGCTTCATTCAATCCATCAGGATTCATTTCAGCATCATGCATCACTTAAACAACCGTGCGGAGAATCAGCTGGGCAGCGCAGTGGTGTGTGAGCTAGAAAACTATGGAAAAGGAGCTTGGGTGAATCAGGCCTACTGTGGATCTCCTCCGCCTGTCAAACACAACATCAGCAGCATCTACAACCCTCAGCCCATGTTCCCCAGCTCTCTGGAGAACATGAACCAAATGAATAACCCTTATTTGACTGGAGATAAAGTGACAAGTCCAGAGAAGAACTCTGGATGCTGCTCATGTTTCTTCAACGTAATCAAAGGTAAGTTGCCAACAGCTACTTGATTATTATATATTATTATTAATTATTATAATTAATTATTGCTGTATATATATATATTAATGTATAAATCTCTATATATAATTACTATTTACTTTACTGTTTACTTTTATCAAGATTATATATTTTTTATATGATGTGTATATACATAGAAACAAGATAACATAAAAAGTAAACAAAGACAAAGTATTTTTCTATTTCATACATAGTGTTTTCTTTAGGCTTGTGGGGAACAGCAGCTTTAACAAAAGACTCGATGAAAAATCCTGAGCTTGTGGTCAAAGCAAATCTCAAAGAACTGATGATCTACATTTTTTTCCTAGTGGATTTATGTCTGTGTAAGTAACAGAGGGCTTGGGGGATGTATTTTGATAACATTAGATCTGTCTGATCTGTCTGACATACATCTGTAAGAGTGACTCAGAATGAAATAATTAAAAAATAAATTGATAAAGAACAGCAGGTGTATATTCCATTAAATCCCAAACATGAGTCTGGATAAATGTAAAATATCTTTAGCTTACTCTTTTGTCAGCGATTTATGCCGACTGCATTCCAAACTAATCCTAGTACATTGTGCTCTATTATCTTCATTGATGTGTCCCTGACTAAGTGCTTATTATAAAATGTGTACTGTTCCCCTGTGTTAAAACCCAGTATTGTCCAGTGGAAAATTTGCCCTGAAAGGCACACAATCTAGATCCTGCTGTCTCTTACTGATAAGAGCTCAGGTCAGGCAATTGAGGTTTTATCTCCTCTGAACTCGCATTGTTTAAGGGGCTATTTGTATCTGCTCAAACAAATAACCCTCCTCTGATCTGTGCCTGTGGCTTCTGGTGACGTGAGCATTGCTAATGGACGAAACCTGAATGAATTGATGGCTTTTATCTGAGCGAGTGAATGGTTAGGCATGTCTAAGCAAAGTTCAATAAGTGATGTTATTGTGGACTAATTATACGCATGTTCTTGCCCAGTGACTTATGGCATGACTAGCAGTTCTGCCTACTACTACACAAAAGCTATGACCAATCTCTTTGTGGATAATCCAGGATTCAGCTTGTCCTCTGTTTATACCATGAATGATGCGTGGACAGTGAGTTTGGCTATTTCATTTTTCTCTGTCAGATTCTAAGTATATTTCATCTGCTGTTAAATACCTTTATAATAATTGGATGTCTGCATTAATACTCCTAGCGTTTAGATTCCATACAGCATCACAATGACAGTAATCCTCATTTTTTGTCTTCAACCTTTGCAGTACATGGAAGGCACTTTAATTGAAAGTCTGTACTGGAATAAGTGGTACAATGACGTGCCTCTTCCGAACGAAAATCAGTCCCTGATATTCTATGAGAACGTGCTGTTAGGTGTCCCTCGTATCCGACAGATCAAAGTGAAAAAAAACTCCTGCAAGGTGCATGAAGACTTTCGGAGTGAAATCACAGAATGTTTCGACGTGTACAGCGACAAAAAGGAGGACGACAGTTCGTTTGGGCTGATCAACGGCACAGCGTGAGTGAATTCTCACCTCAGTTCCAGTAAAACAAAAGTGGTTTTATTAGGTAATAGCAGGGCAGGACTCCTTTTTAAATTTGAAAGACACTTGTGGTACAATTAATTGGTTCACTTAGTTGATATCTGTAATATTTAGACATTTTTTGGTTTAAATTTATGTAATATTTATTATATTTATAACCTGTTTGAGTATTCATTGGGTTAGGAATGTGTTTTATTGTATGTGTTACTTATAATAAGTGTCATTGTTCTTCAGATGGCAGTACCACACAGAAAAGCAGCTCAAAGGATCAAGTCACTGGGGAATTCTGACCACATACAGTGGAGCAGGATATTACCAAGACCTGACAACTAGTAAAAGTGACAGTGCTGCCATCCTGGCAGACTTGAAAGAAAATACATGGCTTGATCGTGGAACTCGGGTTTTATTTATTGACTTCTCTACATATAATGCCAACATCAACCTCTTCAGTGTGATAAGGTACCATAAACAATATTATAACAAGCATTTATTCAATTTATTTACCATGCCAAAATTCATAAAACTGCACATTTGGTCAAATAAAAATATATCAGCATTAGATATTTAACTTAAGGTTTTGTTTTTAACACACCAGGCAGACAAATTGCATGATTCCATATTCAATTAAATTGTATTTATATTGCGCTTTTAACAGCTATGCATTGCTTAAAGTGGCTTTATATATAATGAAATAAAGACATATAATGAAAATATCCATATATCTATATTTAATATATGTTTTTTCTTTCAGATTAGTGATAGAGTTTCCTCCTACCGGTGGAGCAATTTCTTCCTACCAGATTCGAACTGTCAAGCTAATTCGCTATGTAAACACCTGGGATTATTTCGTCATGGGTTGCGAGATTCTGTTCTGCGTGTTCATACTGTATTACATTACAGAGGAGATTCTGGAATTCCGAATCCATAAACTTGCCCAGTTCAAATCCATTTGGAACTTTTTAGATTTACTAGTGATATTGGTAAGGAAAACATATTAGCATTAGCATATTTATTTTAATTTTTTAAAAAAAATCCTGATCAAAATAAATGATGCGTTTCTTGTTTTTAACAGCTTTCTGTAGTTGCAATAGTTTTCAGTGTCTTCCGGACCATAAAGGTGGATAACTTACTCACAAAGCTTCTGGAACAACCAAACATCTATGCTGATTTTGAGTTTCTTGCGTTTTGGCAAACTCAGTACAACAACATGAATGCAGTAAACCTGTTTTTTGCTTGGGTTAAGGTATTTTTAGTATTTAACACGACCTTCTATGTAAAACTGGAACATGAATATAATTTGTATATTAAGGCTGACAAAATGGCTTTATCTCTGCAGATATTCAAATACATCAGCTTCAATAAGACAATGACCCAGCTAACATCCACCCTGGCTCGATGTGCCTTAGACATCTTTGGATTTGCCATCATGTTCTTCATTGTGTTCTTTGCGTATGCTCAGCTGGGTTACCTGCTCTTTGGGATGGAAGTAGAATCTTTCAGCACATTTAACAAGTGCATGTAAGAATGTTGTGTCTTTTAATGACATACAGTATCATTGTTTTTATTGTGTGTGGGCATCTTACAAATTCTCATAGGATTTAGTTGAACGATAGATACATACAAAAAGTAATCAAGACTTCACTACTGAAATGTTAATATCATTTTATTTGCTCTCTTTGCAGTTTCACACAGTTTCGAATCATCCTGGGAGATTTCGATTATGATGCCATTGACAGGGCAAACAGAGTACTTGGACCAATATACTTTTTCTCCTACGTGTTCTTTGTCTTCTTTGTGTTACTTGTAAGTCCTTTAAACAGTCTGTGTACAATAGTTGTTAAAGCACAAACGCCTTCAATCAATTAACCTGGTGACTTTTGTTTAACAGAACATGTTTCTGGCTATCATTAATGACACATACTCTGAGGTGAAGTCAGAGCTTGCTTCCCAGAAAGATGAATTTCAGATCGCTGACCTCATCAAACAGGTATGTGATGACATGTCAGCAAATGTGATGACGTGCAAATGTTATGAGCTGTGTGGACAATTGTGTAAACAAGCAAATGCACGAAGGAAAATGTGAAACCAGTCCTATATGCTTTACTTTTAGAGTTACGAAAAGACGGTCATGAAACTGAAACTTAAAAAGGAAAAGATCTCTGATGTTCAGAAAGCGCTGGATTCAGGCTCCAGTCAGCTGACTTTCAAAGATTTCAGAGATGCTTTGAAAGAGTAAGTGCAAAAATTAACAATTGTCAAGCACAATACCAAAACATTCATTCAGCTGTGATGCTCATGTATTCTGGTTGTGTCCCACTTATCAGGATGGGCCACAGTGATCAAGAGATCTCAGCTGCTTTCTCCTCATTTGACCAGGATGGGAACCAGATGCTGGATGTGAAAGAGCAGGAAAGAATGAAAAAAGAGTTAGAGGAAAAAAGGGTGTGTTTTTTTTTCATTTTTTTCCCATCTGCTTATGGATCTCTATTGTGACAGCTGTCAGTTTGACTTTTTAAGTTAATAATTTCTTCAATTATCTTTTAGGATGAACTCAATGCAGAACTTCACAATCTTGAAAATGGCGTTTCAGCAGAGGACTATGGAGAGGCAGCTAAAGAGTTTCAAAGGTTTGTGTACCAAACCTAGCAAAACATTTCAAGTCTTTCAGTACTTAATTTGCTTTATTGAAATTGTGTCAGTTTATGGTTGTTATTGTTTTCCACACCAGATTGGCTCAGAAGGTTGCTCATCTTGAAAGTACCATGACCGTTGTAATGTCTAAAGTTGATGATATCATGGAGAAGATGGAAAACAGAGATGCAATGGTAAGACAGATGACTAGAGATGACGTGTTTATTTTTAGATATGTTTAAACCACAATATAAATTAAATTACATTGATGTGTAGCAGCATAAGCCCAATTACATATTCCATGCTAGCTCCATTTTCTATTTTGTATACCGATTCCTGTTTGGTGACAGGAATCAAGACCAGCTTCTGGAGGGAATATTCAAGTAAGCCTGGCAGGAACTCAGGTGCAAGTACCACCATCCTGGTCATCAGCTTTTCCTATGAGCAACTTGAGGAACCGTTTATATCCAGACGCAGGATGGCCAGACGACTCTGACAACAGCAGCTCTGCTCGTCACTGATTCACCAGAACCTGAGTTTTAACCCAACATCTAAGCTCTAAGCTCATCTGATCTGTGCATGTGAAGACTCTGAATATGAGGTATTATTGTAGAATAGATGTAGTACCTTATGTTGCCAGCAGACGCAGAAATGCACTTGTATCTGTTCTGTACCTGATTGTTTGTACAGTTAAGGTTGCACATTTTAAAGCTTTGAAAGGAATAAAAGATAATAGTCTGGCTTGTTGATCAACACAGTATGGCTTGTTGTTCCTGCACAGATTTCTTGCCTTCCTTCCTGTTGAAAGTAAGATTTTCTTGTGAAAGTTTGCTTTCATTGTAATGCAGCATGAAATCATACTGTGTGTCATTGGTAATTTACCTCTGATGATGTTAAACCACCTCTCTTACAGTTAAAATTTGTATTTGACATAATTTAGTATAATGACATTTATTGAGGATAGCACTGTTGAGGATGTTGTATTTGTTATACTGCTGTGATCCTAGTGAAATGGATACAATGCCTTGACAAGAATTTATCTGGACACAATCTCATTTCTTGCTTATGGATTTATGACTATTGAATATTGTATTTTAAAGTGTGAAACATGCTGGTGTATAACTAAACTTCAAATGTATGCATTTATAAATCATGTAACAACATGAGTAGATCACCACATACTTACAATTGTAATATTTTCTTGCTTAACAGTAAACATAGTAAAATAAATACTTGAAATTGCAAACTTTAAATGTTTTTTTCCCTTTACTAAATTCACATTACAATATGCTTTAATGTAAAAATGAAAATCCATCAAAAGATATATTGTCCAATGGTTCATTTATTGAGACTCATTTAGACCGAAAAGAAAACTTTAAATGCTAAGTTGTATTCAAACATTTCTGCCTTTTACATTCAATACTTTGAGCAACCCCAATATTACGGTTTGATACATGCAATTCTGTACTGTCCCCAGAAAAACTTCAAACCCTTTCCTCTGGCTACTCAAAAATGGCACGCATATGTTAAAACAGCAAACGGACAAAAATTTACAGTAGGCTCTAAAAATCAATGAGACGGCTCTCTACTAGGGTCTCGAAGTGTTGAACTGAAGTTTGTGTGTGACTAAATATTAAGGCCTGCTTGTAAGTTTCACTGAATCTGCTCAGCATGTCAGTCACATAATAAACATGCCTAACGTATGCTGCGTTAGTTCAGCAACAATGTCAAGTAGAACGCGTGCTTTGAAACCCTTACTCTAATCCAAGTTATCAAAAGATATTTACAGGTTTGACCATCTTGACCCTTTCTTCATAGTGAATGGGAGATATTTCACTGTGTCTGTAAACTGGAGTAAAAAGATACATTATACAGAGTATCAAAGAGCTCTAGAATTTTGAGGAGAATGGAGAGCTAATGTGGATTAAATATACACCACTGCACATAGAAATTCATTTACAAGTCAACATTTACAAGACACAGGTCCAACGAACCCCCCAAAAGTGTCTTTACTTACATTGGTTTGCCGAGTCGAAATGTTTAGGGTTTTTGTACAAAATTCAAAGTCCATATTGTAATGAACAAGCAGAAGCCTGACCAGCTATTTAAGTAAGGGAACTTAATGAAATTACAAACAAACAAACAAACAAACAAACGGTTCAGAACATTTACATCATGGGCTTTCTGCAATATGCCTGCGAAGTTCCTGAATATGGGATTATGGGGGAATTCTGCAGATTTCTTTCAGATATGAAGTAAAAAATAGGGCAGGGATGCAATAGATACAACATCTTTTCCAATTCCATTAAAACAGGAATAAATCTTCAGGAAGAATCCACTGAAGGCGGTCATCCCAACTGCCTCTAATCTAAATGTGTCTTAAAGTGAAAGTGAATCCGGCTTTTGATCCGATGCTTTTTGGGAAAAAGATGATGTACTCCTGAAAGTCTTTAGAACCCGCTGTCACAGGAAAGGTAGATAAAGCGAGAGGGCTGCGTTTTGGAGAATGGAGGGCAGTTCACTGTGTCTGGTAACCAGCCATGCCAAAGTTAGCTTGGTTCATCATAGGGCCAGGTTGAGCCTGAGAGGGTTGTGTCCCAAAACCTCCCATCCAAGCAGGGGACTGTGACTGTCTAGGGTATGGAAACAAGATAGCAAAAACAGCCACAGGTCATTTCAGTTCATATGCAGGTAAAATACATTGAGCCACAAAACAAAGACATTACATTCTATCAAATCCCTTTATACTTTATTGCAAAGATTGAATAACATGGATAGAGTCACATCTTTATGAAATGCAAACATTCAGACCCTCCCCACTGATCCATACAACAGTAGTCATTTGTCTTTAAATAATTAAGAACAGCACATACAATTATAACTTATTACAATACATTGAGAACACAATTAAAACTTACTCTACACCAAATCCTTGTTGATTCCATGTTTGTCCATACATGTTATAGGATGGTACCTGCCAGCCATTTGTCATGTACTGACCATATTGCTGAGGATTGCCATACACTTGATTCCAATGACCCCACTGACCATAGTCCACCTGTCAATGCAGAAGTTTAATTTATGTCCACTATAAGGACTACATCATGTATTGGATAGGAGGACAACGACAATATCTGAAAAACTAAACCCTAGGGTACGAATGCAAAGCAACACATCACACGTTACCGGTTGGACATTTTTGGCCATGTCAGGTGACTCCTTGCCCCAGTAGCATTTCACAACATGACCCTCAATGGTAGTCCCATTCACTGACACAATAGCATGGGCAGCGCTTTCATGAGAGGAGAACCTGAAATAAATCAGTTACACCACTTAAACATAATGAACACAGCAGTCCTGTAATTACACTGTGTCTGCAAATAAACCTTGATGTTTCCTTGCTATACTGATTAAATAAATATTTAAAAGCCTGCCATATGGGAACAGATGGCGAGGTCAACAGTTTTTTAGCTTGTGTTGCCCCCTGTTGGGAATTCAATGAAACAACATATTTTATGTTTGTCTCAGTTCAATTATGAGCGTCCACTAGGAATTATTCCTGCCAAATAACAGAAAGAGGTTAACTATAAACATTCTACATAACACATTACTCACTGAACTGTGGAAAATGTCTGACAATATATACTGCCAACAAAACATCCACGGAAAGGTCATTATCTGCATTAAAACACAAGTGTAGGTGTTTGTGAACAATACCTGATAAAAGAATACCCCTTCTCTGGAAACACTCTAACCTCCATAATCTGTCCAAAAGGAGAAAATGTCTGTCGCATAAGGTGTTCTGTTTGGAAAAAAACAGTGTTAGTCACACATATAATGACAAAGGAGGGTATAAACAACCAGTAAGAAGCAAAGAAAAGCCAGTGACGTACCTGAGAGACCTGACTGAATGCCCCCACAGTACACAGTGCAGTTCTGAGGACTCGACTGGTTCACCACCTCATCAAATCTAAGCTGCTTGGAGCTGTCTGAAATTTCAGCCAATCACAGTCAAGTTAATCCCAATCAAGTTAACCACTGATGAGAACAACTCGATTTTCATGCTTTTTACTTGTGATCAGACTACCTCGATGTAAAGATCAGACCTGTAAAAATATCTAAACAGACTTAAAAAAAAAGCTTACTGTCTTGCACACTCTTTGGGGCGGGTGGTTTCCGTGTCGCCCAGTTAGTCCGGATTTGTCGCCCACCTAGCCACTGACCCCCCATGTGCAATATGGCATTCTCAGCATCCTACAAAGAAAAGGAAAATATCATTTTTACACTTCTTTCACTTTTTACAACAAATAAACTAATTAACAAATGCGCTATTGGTCTTTCGTTAATTCACTTTCGTAATTAGCAACTTCCTATGCACATTTGCTAGCGTGTATTTAAAATGTTAAATAAACGGTAGCAGCTAAAAGAAAACTCAACTTTAAAGGTCTTAGTTCAGCAGGTTTAAACTTGTAAAGCTAAAGCTATAATATTAATTGTAGTAAACAGAAATAGAATAACCTTCACTCTGTGTTCCTGCACTGGAGCCTTACCAGTTTGTTATAGAAGGACACAAATCCATACCCCTTTGATTTCCCAGTTGTCATATCCTTCACCACTCGTGCATCCCTTAAAGAAAAGCGTTAACAGAATTCAGTTCACTGCCAGTTTGCTAGAGAATCCAATAAAGAAAAAGGAACCACACACACACCCTCACACACAGTACTGTGAGACACTGTTACGATATCCTACATCATTCTAACTAATCAATATACTAACAGCTTTTGCATTTCTTTCATTACGGATTTCTTTTTATAAAAGATAAACAAAGTCATGCAACCTACACTAATTAATGCAAGTTTAAAATCTCCAGCACTGATTTCAACATTATTCATTTCCTGTGAAATAACATAAAACCAATTATAATCCTAATCCTACATTTTTAATTTTAATCCACTCATGTCAATAATTCATCCATTTCAATACCATGCATTCCTAAATTCAGCTGCTGTCTCTAATTCTACTCATAAGAGTACATAGAAATATCAAAAGAGAAAAGGAATTAAACGGCATACATGGCCTGTTAACAGATTTCTTTATTTTTCCTGGTCAATTCTTTACCACCAATATGGAGTTTGGGAAGCTGCAAATTTCGAAAAATTGACATTTTCAGAATTTGAGAATCAAACTATCAACACAACTAGGAAAACCATCATGATTTTTTTTACTAAATAAAAATGTATTTTCAGAGGTTTGTTAAAAGTCTACGCTACGTCAGCGTTAATAGGAAAATATTGCATTAGACAAATATGAAAAGCAAAGAGTAAATAGAAAGAAACTCTACAACTGAGTTCCCAGAGTGCACAGTTCCTTGCTGTTAGCCATCAAGCTCCTGTCCAATCCTATGAGCATTTCTGTAAAATAACCAGAGCTCTATTAACTGACACTCAGAGCTAAAGGAGAATCTGAAAATTTCTCAGAGTAGCAGTGCAAATATTTTTGTGTTTTCAGCTAAGAATGTAACTGCTGTAGTAAATCAAAACTACTTACCAATTTCGGAATAGCAATGGAGATTAGTGATGAAATATTTTAAGTACATTTAAGTACACAACAGATAAACTTGGGAAAACATTGGTGACTAAACTGTCCTGTGCTTGCTAATGATATGCGATTCAAATATCAATAACTCAATTTAGATTAAAATGGGCGCTATTCTATATTTTAAGAAGTACAACTACGACTGTGGGGACAAAGAACTGTGCAGGCTTACAACTTGCAGAAATGAAGGTCTATTATATATTTAAAGAAGAAAATCAAGACAGGATACCACATTTTTGTGCCACAAACTTTTCGTTACTCACATTAATGTGGCTTCATGCCGGCAAATTGTAGTACATCAAGACAATGACAAGCGTGCAGTAAATTTAACACATTGCACAATCTGTGTATCAATGCAATTCCAAAATGTGCGATTAGGCTCAAGCTAAGGTTTAATGAAAGACTGACTGGACTAAACGCTACATAAAGATCCTCTGATTTCAAGTAACACACGCAAGCACCCAACGTTATTCAGACGAAAAGATAACATTACACAGAAGGGTGTGAATTCTGGGAAACTTACGAAATTTTCCCAAAGGGTGCAAATGCAGCTCTGATGTCATCCGTTGTGATCTCAGGGCTCAGGTCTCCAACAAAAACATGAAAATGATCTGCGAAACAGAAGAAGACCATAAACACATCATTCAAACCACCAAATTTAAACCAAACAAATAAATAAATAAATATATATATATATATATATATACACTTACTGGATGTGTCTTTCTTCTGACTGCTAGGAGTGGTTGCCCAATTTACCTTGACTTCCTGTCAATAAAAATACACTTGCTATAAGTATAACGGCTTGTTAATATGATATAATGTACAAGGCATCATTATAAGTGTTCTCAGACCCCTCAGATAATTCCCATACTAGTTTAATAAACTGAAGATATAATGTGCACCTTTCCCAAAATCTTCCTTCCATTCATGGCGGCTAAAGCAGCTGCTGCATCTCTGTGCTCATAGAACTCCACAAAGCAATAAGGATCATTGCTTGTATGCTGCAAAACAGAAAATCCAATAGAAGAGTTCACCTTCCTGCTGCTATCCGATTGCTGAGAAGAAAAGCCGGGAAAACACATTATTGCAAAGACATGGGTTTTGTGTGGAACACTCTGCTTATTATTTTGGCAACAATAGTTTGGCTACAGTCTGATTATAAAAAAAAAAGCATAATAATACATTTTGATAAAAGTTGTGTTTTAAATATTAATTTAATTGTATGACTTGGCAAGTGTTTGCACACAAACCCATTTAAATTTAGAAACTCGTGTTCTGACAAGTACAAAATATTTTACTGAACATTAAAAGTGATTTGTGATGGATGTTTACCTCTGTTATCATCTTACAACTTTTACACGGCCCAATCTGAGTAAATAACTGAAGAATCAAGCTCTCTGTTACATCTCTTGAAAGATTCCCCACGTAGCTGTAAAATGCAGATAAAATATATTTTAACAAATAAATTTAAGACTATTCAAATCAAAAGTAAAAGACATAGTCTCTACAAACAGCCCCATATAATAAATTACAGGTCAGGTTTATTTTAGGATACAAAATGTCCACATAACTAAAAATATTCTTGCATGCAAAAATTCACTTTGCAAATTGATTACATAAATCATAAATAAAAAGTGTTAATCTCCACACATAAATAGCTTTTAAAATATATTACAGACAATTACAAATATATACAGACCAACCCAGCAGAAATCTGACAGCTCTCTTATGTCTGACCTTAGGATAGAAACACATTCAACCACACATACGCCATTACAACTGAACTACTGAAACCATGGTCTACAGTCATTAAAAGATCACTATCAAGATACTTTTGACAGTGTAGCATCAAACACAATCCAAACTTGTAGAAAAAAACAGCAGGCCCTGGTATTAGATAACAGGCCTTTGGCAAACCATAAAGACAATGACACACTCACCCAAACACACAGATGCTGGGCCTGTTAGTCTTCTTCTATTTGTTTAACCTTAATATTCTAACCTCCATAAGGCAACTTAAACCTCTGTAATGTGCTGTACATTTAATTAGCATTTTAATTGTTTTCATGGGCTTTACTTAGCACCTAGCTTAGCTTAAGCAGGCTAATACAAATAATACAAAAACTCTTTAATACCCTCTAACTTTAATAAAAGCGAAGTATGGAATCGCTGAAACGCTAATAATAATACACAGGGGTTGCTAAATACGTGTAATACAGGTAACTTCAGTAGGCCGTCGTTTTGAAGCTAGCCGTTAGCTAGAAGTGCTGCTATAAATTGAGCGGCTATGCACTGAGCTCTGACAGGGTCTGTGTTTTCCGCTACTTACAGGGTTTTTGGATGGCTCTCGTCTTCCATTCTCGGATGCCGGAGGGAGTGTTAACAAAGCTTGTTTTCTGCAGGTCAGGTGTGGGTTTATTTTTAGGGTGAACAATACAGGACTGGTGTTACTTTCAGTCTTGTATAGAAAATGGCGGAACCCGGCTAGTCAGGAAGACAGACACGGCGCATGCGCAGAAGCAGGTCGCTTTGTGCGTTTGAGTGAAGCTGACATGTGAGTGTTTCACAAACTCACCTTGCTAGTGTCGAGGGCAGGTGAATACATAATGTATTACTGAGTTTATTTGTGACCTGTTTCATGGGTTCATCTTGTTCATCTTTAATCTTTCATGACCCTTTCACTTTTGTTTCAGGGACTAACTTAGATTTGTTGGCTACAAAGTTACTGCAGTTTATTTGGGAATATCTTTCCACGTTAATTTGTCCATGTATTATACAACCTGTATGTATAATATTATTATTGTAATTTAATCAAGTACTTCATATAGCTCAAGTTATGTGAGGTCAAAATGTATACAGAACCGAATCTGTTAATAATAACAACACATTGAATAATGATAAATGAAATAATAGGAAAGTAAGTAAAGTAACAAATTATTTTATTAAAGAAATACAAATAATTGTTTCATTTTATCTAAGTCCTGAATTTATATTTGTTTTACCGTTTTTCCTCAATTATTTTCTGTATTGTTATATTGTTAATATTTAACTGTTTTACTCTTTAATTACTATTATGTTTAATTATTTGAAGGTTGGTTCTTATTAAAAATGGGAAGAAGGGATTAACACTTAGTGCTTGCTGCGTTTAGTGCTGTCTGTCTGTCTGAGATGTACACCCGCTGCGCAACAAGTAGGCTCTGTTTATTACACCATAGGGGCATGTGTATATCTGTCTGGTGGGCAAGGGGTAATATCTGGTCAACCACGTGGGCATTACAGTTAACCCCCAACTAGAAGTTTCTCGGTAGTCTTCAGAGGGACCTTGCTGCTTCGAGAAACCCATCCCCATTTACAGTACGTCATCAAACGGACCCTTTAAAGCGTCTGTAGGCGCTGTAATGGCACAATTTTCAGGACCGAAGCAATATCAGAGTATGAAAACATTGTCTCCAGTCGAAACGATGGCAACAAACGATCCTCTGCCACCTGGGTGGGAGATCAAAATTGACCCCCAGACAGGGTGGCCGTTTTTTGTGGATCACAACAATCGCACAACGACGTGGAACGACCCCCGGCATGACACGAAAAAGGTAAGATAGAAAGATATCTCGATTTGCTTAGAAGTTGTGCTGTCAGGTCTTCTCGTTTATGATCGTGCGTGTTTTAAAGCGTAGTGGATGTGCTCTGCATGAAACCCATAACAGATTCCTTTGGGTTACCGCTATTTGCGAGGATATTTTATCGATAAGCAAAAAATGTTGCTGGATGCGTGGGCTACGATCCCACTCAAGACATTTGAATTCCACTTCAGCAGACGCCGTCTAGAAACCACGCACTTAATATTCGCTGTAGTTCATTCGTAAAGCGCAATCGCCGCATTAGAAATAGCGCTTCGTATTCAATCAAATAGCCACCCGAAATATATTTGTGTCATGATCTCAGCTGGAGCGATTAGTGTGTGACGCACTGCAGTCATATGTGTTGCCACTGAGTGTTAGGACGACTCCACAATGTTTATTTAAAGCCTCAAGAACTACGCAGACTGCGCTTGTTCTTCCTATCGCAGGAACTGCGCGGCACTAACACGTCCCTGAAAGTTTCCCTTACATGGGATTTGAGCAGGATCCGCCCACTCAAGGATTCTCTCATTTCCAATAAATGGATTTGGATGTTGAAACCGGGAAGGCATGGAAATTAGTCTGATTGCACTGGAAGTGGCAAGATGTCCCTCAACATGTGAGGTTCATGTAGTACCAAAGTTTGGAGGGGGGCGGGGGATTGGGGGCATGAGGGGTTGCCAGTTGGCATATTTCCTTAAATAGATCAACACTTGTCAGAAGTTAGTGTCACCAAGAATTTGCTGGAAAGACACAGCTGCCGAGAGATAAACTAGGCGCAACTCTTGGTGTCCATGTCAAAAATGGCAAGGGCATAAGGTCATATATATACACACTCACTAACAGTTATTCTCTCTGTAAAATCGTACACTTTAAAGAATTGCAGTGTGTTGTATACAATAGCCTTTTAACCCTAAAACAATAGGTTAACTAAACCCTGTTGTTTTAACATCAACATAGGTGTTTAATGATTAATAGGATAATTTTCTAGTAGATAGTTGATTGTGTCTGTTTTACATTAATAAATAAGGGAGACCCTCCCCCTTACAAAGAATATTTTAAGCCACTGTGTCAACAGCAAAAAAACCCATTGAAAAATGCTAGTGTGCCTGTGACACACACCTAGAGTGAGTCATAGCATTAGAATTGATAGCATACGTAAGGTTTACCCTGTAATCCAATACAATCGCTTAACAGTTGCTATGCACAGAATTTTTACTCACTCATGGTCCATGTCTGATGCCTCATCACAGAGAGGATAAGCTGACCTTTGGGGGGATATGACCCCATAACAGTTTAATTCTAGATTTTTGTTCTGGAATGAGCATGCTGTGTTATATTGGACTGCCTGCAATATGCTGTTCAAATAATTGAAATGTTTAACAATAACATGATAAGATTACTCTGCAAATAGTTTTACAATGGGTGTAATTCACATATCACTGAGTGTGACAAGCTGTAAGAGACTACAGCTTGACAATGTTGCGAAGCTAATATGAATAATGTAGTAAGTTTTAAATACAGTAAATCACATAGCTCTTTTGTTCATTTCAAAATGTTTTGTCATGCTGTTTGTAATGACATGGTTTAGAATGGAAGCTTATTCAATAGCTCACCCAACCACATACTTTACTAATTATCTCCTGCAAACACTTTGACACATGGCTACTGAATACTTTAGCGGAACACGACCTTTGAACTCACCACTTCCACAAGTGGCTGTTGTTGAAACTTATGTTGGACAAGGTATATAACACATCTACAGAGTTTAGAAAGTTGTATTGTTGCAATGTGAAATTTACATGTTTACATGCAACTCATTGCATTTCCTGATGAGTTACTGAAGCATTTTAAATGTTTTTTTCCAGCATTGAATGAGAATATGTGTCATATATGCAAGTCATTTTATTCTCAAAAAATTAAACGTCATTTTTGGTATGTAATTTTATGTTTTTTTTTTCTCAGATTTTCTCGAATGGCCCCTGTATGACCTCAGAGACTCCTCAGGACATGCACAAATACTTTATTCAAGAGATGAGACAGCCAGCACTTCGCCAGGGCTACATCCCCATCCCAGTTTCCCATGAAAACATTGAACCCAGACTACAGCAGTATCCCAGTTACTCCTACATCCATCCATCAGTCCAGCAAAATTTAAGATCAGATGGTCGCACGCCTTCCCCAACTCCAACATCACACTGCCGGCCTAGATCTCCAGTGCAGACCCCATCAGATGCATGTTTGTCTTGCTCACCTGCTTCACATGGACTTGAGGTAAAACCATAACATTGTTTAAGATTTAAATGATTCATGTATAGTGTATAACTAATGTTTTGTGTATACAAATTCATAATTGCGGATTCATATACTGGTATATTTAAAACCCAAGTACGATGACATCATGTTCTGTTTTTATTTGTACCAGGTTCATCAACCGCAGGGTACACACCAACCAATCAGTGGCCTTCATCAACAGTCCAGACCCAGTAATACAGGATTACGGTCAGGCTACATTCCCATTCCAGTGATCCATGAAGGTGTGGGGGCCTCACAGTCTCTGACTAGCCAAAGTTCTTATCCCACAAGAGAAAAAATTCCTATCTATCGTGAACAAGTGCCAATTCAGATTCAGCAAAATCGCACAGCCAGTCCCAGCCCGGTCCCCATAAGAGCTCAGTCACCAGTCAGGTCTCAGATCATGGGAGAGAGACCACAGGTAAGTGTTTTAAGGAACACACAAAGCCTAATTATAAGGTCTTGATAAACTTATTCTTAAGTTTGTTTTTAAAAGTATTGTTATCTTTGGAACTGGATGTCCTTGTATGAAATTAAACTGAAGTTAATATGGTAACATTGTCAGATCCAGCAACATATTGGACACACAGGGATAGCACCTAAAGCTGAAGTTGAAGAATGTGTCAGAGAAATCCCTGTACAGAGAGTGAGTGACATTCTGCAGCCCACACATCATCCAGTAGTAGAACAACAGCAACCACAACCACAACAACCTACACAAACACCTCAACCAAAAGCACAACCAGTTCAGCAGCCACCGCCACAGGTATTAGAGACATCCAATATTACCATACAAGTTCCTTCAACACCAGAACCCCAAGAAACAGCTGCTCCTCAAACCCCTCAAGAGGTTCTACCTCCACCACCTCCACAGCCTGAGGAGATTCTGGAACAAGATTTGAGCCACCCAGGACTAATCAAAGTGAAGCAGATATTGGAACGTGTGGAGAAACTAGCACAGGAGGTTAGGGGTTTTGATGGGAAGAAGAATGATAAACGTTACTTGTTGCTGGAGGAGATGTTGACCAAAGAACTGCTGGCTCTGGACTCAGTTGACCCTGAAGGTCGAGCAGATGTACGCCAGGCTCGGAGAGATGGCGTCCGCAGAGTTCAGACCATTCTTGAAGAACTGGAGATGTTTGGTGAGCCTTCAGAAGGGCTGACTGGAGACATCTCTCCTGAGAATAATAACTTAACCCAGAAAGGAGAACCAAGTATGATTGGTCAGGCGAGCACAGAGAGTGTTAAGGAGATATTATAATTGCACAAATAAGGCACAGAATTGAGAAAGACACTAATCGAATAATTTTTCTGGTTTTTACTTGGGCAATTATTATTAGTTGCATGCACGAATAATTAAAGTTTCTGTTGCCAATTATCTAATGTAATTTGTTTACTGAGTGCAATCATGTGTGCTGTTATGTGATGCTGCTGTTATTGAATTTTACCATGCCGGTGTCTTGTAGCACAGACATACTGGTAACAAATTTTATTTAAAAAAACATACATGAGGCCTTGACACAGACTATCAGACTATTTTGACCTTAAAAAGATATCTTTTGTACCATGTAGAGTAAATGATAAAATGCTTTTGAATATTCCCTAAGAACATATAAGATACACATAGAAAAATGACGATAAACTGATATGGGTTTTGTTGGGTTGGTAAAAAGAGTGTTTTATTTCTAAAGGGTTTCATTTTGGTTTTGGAACATGAGAAGGCCTTTATGTTTGATAAATAAAATGAATGCCTTGTTTAGATACTTTGAATATAAACATCAAGATAATAATTCATTGTTGAGTGTGAGCTTTGCTGACAGTTGCCTATGATGGTCTGAATGCTTGTCAGTATTGTTAATTGTTGAATGTCAGTAATTCAAATAATGCTATATTTTTATCCTATTTTTCTGTGCCAGAATCAACATTTCCAATATTAAGAATATTATCTATAAAAATGTAGAATTATAAATAAATAACACTTATCTTAAATTTATTATTGAATGTGGTCGCCTTATAGTTCGGTACCTGTTTTAATCCAAAGTAGGGGTGAGCCATGAACTGGACAGGTACCAAAATAACAATTCTGTTCTATTTCTGTTGTGCAACTTAACCCCAACTTGCTCCAGAGGGGTTAGCAATCTGTGTACTAAAGGTTACTTTGTACAATTCAGTTAAAGTATTCAAAACAGAGTGCTGTCTGTCTCACATGACTGTTGTGAGGCTTTTATTGTGATATCCTGTTACTGGTTTTGATGGGGTACTAATACTACAAAACCGATTGCAGGCTATGTTTTGTGAAATAGTATGCAATGTTCAGTGTTCAACTTGGTTATTTGCAGTGTGTTCAAATGTAGACATATGGTCGCATAACCATTGCTGCAAGTGATATTAAATAAAGCACTTTGCTGACATATAGTTGCACGATTTCTTCTCTAGTGATGGTTTGAAAAAATCCATCGTGTCTAGTAGTTGTTTGTGAAGTATTTACATAAGGATGACTTGTGTAAGCAACATGCTGTACTGTAGCAACAAATACACTGTTCATACACTTTACATAAACTAATATTAGTATAGTGTTAAAGTGAAGGACCAGATAAAGACTGGACCTTGTAATGCATAAAAACTATGAAAGAATCTATTGAAATGTCCTGCGAAGAAACAAATTTTGATTTTTAACAAAAAACACACACCAGTATGTTCAAATAAGTCTATAGCTATAGGCTGTCAACCTCAAACAATTCAAAGGTGAGCCATACTGCTCATTCCAATGAATCACAGCTGTAAAGATGAAATCTAGATGGTCTGCACAGAATTGTGAAATACCTGAGAATAATTTCATATCTAGATTTAAATTTTACATGCTATTTGGGTTTGTTAACTCTTTTTGGTTTAAATCTCTTACAATCATTCAAACGTGACATAATTGAATATTATAACAGCATCAATAATGATGCAAGAACCTGCATAATATAAATGGAAAATATTGCACAATGAAAATTTAGCATACAACAACACACGAAGTCCATGATGTTCAGATGGGGCTTCTGAAACAAACTATGATGGTCGGTGAGTGACGGAGGGGATCACGTGTTTGTGTATAACTGGAGGAAATTGTTTCAGTCGGTGCTGCTCCACTTAGTGGAAAATATTAGACTGACCTGGCGTATTTCCCAATCGCTTCAACATTACAGCCCTTAAGCTTTTGACATTGCCGGCGTTTACTGCGCCGGGGACGTATTTTCGATGATCGGTCAGTACCTGACACGAGTCGGATCAGTTCACTATAAACGTTCACACAGGCACAGCGCTAGCAGTTTAGCTGCTGGAAAGCACCAGCCTGGGGACTGCCAGTGAAACGACAAGCGAGCTGCTTCATCATTTCCTCGTTTCTGGGATCAGGAACAAATCCAGCCGTGTGGTATCCGGACGGGCTTATGTTGTGGTATTTTAACGAACATGGAGCTTTTTCAGGCTAAAGATGATTATATTCTCCGGAGCGGAGATAACGCGCTGTGGTGCAGCAGGAAGGATGGATCTATGACCGCCAGACCGGGTAATGCTTATATTTCACCTCCATCACTTTGTTACTGTGTACATGTGTTACACTGTTACATATTAACTGGTACGTTATTGCCATGCTTCGTGTACGGTTCCTGGACCAAGCAGAAAGTGACTTGTACTCCCTCGCCGGGGAGATATGAGAGATTAAAATGTATGTTTGTCTTTAGATTTGTTTGAAGGACGCAGAGGATGTTTTGGCAGGATGTCGTGCCACACATTTTATGGACAACACTGTTCAGATATACAACAGTATACAGATATACAAATGGGGGTTAATATTTTGTGGTTAAGGGCGTTTAGATGTAAATCTTAAAGTGTATTTCTTTATTTAGCAACGCATTTAGGTTGCATGTTTGTCGTCCTTCTATCATATCCCATTGGCAAGACCATTGATGTACAGATGTTAGTAAATAATAATAAGTATAATAATAATAATATGTAGGACTCATTTACAGTGGTTACATATGACCGGCATGCTGTCATGTATGAGAATGATGAAAACATGGGTACTGTTATTAGTCTTTTTATTTTTATTATAGTTTTTTCCATTATTTTAAGAAGCCTTGTCAGAGTGGGTTGAACCATCATTAGTAAATAACTGAGTATTAAATATTTAACACATCAACTTATCTGACCAGTATGTTGACCTATTTCTGAATATGGTGGCTTCTTAAAGGTCTCAGAAGACCAGTTACACAGTGAAGGTGGTTTAACTCAGGGTCAGTCATGTGACTGGTTTTGGAGAAAGTGTTTCATGTGTATTAGGTAAAGGCAAAGCAGAGCAAATCTGTCTGTTCTCTGCTCAGGCACCAATAGCAATAAGGTACTTTCTTAGACCTTTCTTATGATCTACCATGGAAGTCTTTTAAATGTCACACAGCTTCTCACAGAACACTTTTATTCATCCTATTTTTCATTTGTACCACACCTTTGAATGTTTGCCGACCTACGCCCTTTCTTTGAGTCGCCCATTTGGATAAGTTGGTACCTCTTTAAGGCTCCAACTAGATGGACAGCTACAATAGAGCATCATGAAGACTGCAGCAGCTTTTTGAATGAATGCTAGTTGTTCTTCGCCATCTGTGTGCAGCCGAGCCAATCGGGTTTAGGTTGCAGTGCTGTTCCATTATTTACCTGGAAACGGGTTTCCACTGTAGACTTCCACTGTAGGCTCAGTTGTTTTGAAAGAATTCTTGACAATATGTTTAATACCCCAGTTGGCAGCATGTTAAGGTGAGGTGCTTACAGGACAAGTTAACTTGTCGTTTTGCAGATTTCCCTTATCTATTATGCCATGCAGTAAATGAATTGCACAAGCAGGCCCTGGAGCTGATTGGTTAAAGTGCATAAGGGTCATAATGTGTAGGATTATGCAAGAGGTAACCAACCCTACCTAGAATCGAACCTGGAACCTGTGCTATCACCAGCCCTTGTTTTCTGCATTGTTTAATGACCACCTGATTAAAAGCTTTATTGCTATATTAGGAGTATGTTTAGAATATTCTTCAGTTTAAAAAATGATAAATAATAGATCATTTGCGTTTCACTTTTCTTGTACTGTAGCAACTGATTTGTTGCTGGCCTGGAACCCTGTCTGTCTGGGCCTTGTAGAGGGAGTGATTGGAAAAATACAGCTTCATGCTGGTAAGTACATACAGGTACACTGTTGAGAATGAAGTTTTTTTATTGTAATTGAGTGACTGTTGAATCAAGGATGTGTTACTTTCACTGAAATTCCATTATGAATCTGTTTTTAGAAGATTTCCTTTATTTATTTAATGCTGTAATTCAGTTTGTAGCAGGAAGTAACCGGGTACCAAGACTCTTAAGGATTAACATAATGAAAGACAGCACCAGAAACGTCATATTAATTTGGTTTGCCATTATTTTGTTATTGTTAAGTGACATGCTGGGCTTTGTGGCCCTTTTCCAGTTATCACTAAACAAAGCAGTTGAATGTCATAGCATTTCAAAGATTACATGCAGGCAAATGTGGCTAGAATACTATATTTCTGAACACACTGGAATTAGTTTGGTATTGGGGAGATGAACTACTGATGTATCTCGAACTACATGCAGATTAAATTAGTCCTAAATGTGGTGTAAACTGTGCAGTGTTATATGCAAATGGTTGTATCACTCATAGAAGAGTTTCCAAATGTGTTTGACTCTACTGGACTACTGAWACTACTGGACTACTGCTGTTATATTTTGTACAATTGTAATAACATGGTATTCTTGAAAGTGTAAATACCATGGTACATTAATGTCAGTACTATTATATTACTTTCTTGTAACGCATACCATGGCACAATGGTGTTTACAGTGCTCTTAGAATAACATGTTATTACAATAAAACACATTAAAAGTGTCAAAGTGTAATACAAGACAGAGTGAATTGAATGGTACTTTACTTTACAAGTATTTTTCATTTTAATAGGTCATGATGTTTATCACAAAATACACAAAACACTTTCATTTCTTTGTTCAGTAGCTGATTTGAGAAGTGAGTCTCTGTGGTTTGTTCACGGGTTAACTTGATGGAATTTAATGTATTGTAGTGTAAGGCCATTTTCCCTGTTCCTGTTTCTATGTTAGAAATGCAATATGTGAGAAACGTCTTTTGATGTAAGCAAATGTTTTTTTCTGTGCTTGCTGAAATAATTGGTTAACCATTTGTGCTTTGTTATCCTTATGCACTTTTAGAAGGAAACTACACAGACAAACGTGGCATATCCTAACTTTGTAGCTAAATGCACAAATGGTAACATATCCGGTGGGCAAAGCTGATATTTTTCTGATATTACCATTTGTACAGAGACCCCAGGCTGCTCTTAATCATTTTTCCCACCCAAACATTACAGTGTTGCCTGCTGCATGAAGCACTTTCATCTGTTGATCTAATTTAATCTGTCAGTAAAAGTATGACTGCATAGCTCCTCACTGTAAATGTTTCTGAAGTCACTGTTATTACAGTAATTGTCGTAGGGCTGAATCATACCCCACAGAGCAGTGAGATGTGTTTGGAACTCATGACATCCTTTCCTCCCCCCTTATGACAGATCTTCCTCTGGGACTGATTCTGATTCGCCAGAAAGCGCTGGTGGGCCTGTTGCCAGGAGACCACAAAGTGTACAAGATCACAAAGATAGTAGTCATTCCACTCTCAGAGGATGAGCCACAGGATCTGGAATTAGAGGTACATAATACTGGCTGGGGATAATATCTTTCATACATTATGTAATAAGCCAATGAATGGTCTAATTATACTGGCCTCCACTGTAATGAATTTTATTATGCTACATTGGAATTAATTTAAAGGATAGGGTATCAAAATGATCAAAAATGGAAATTATGTCATCATTTACTCTCAATATGATGTCATTCCTAACCCATATGACTTGAAAGAATGGATGTTAGTGACTGACAGTTTTAGTCACTTTCATTGTATACAGTAAAGTAGTTTTCTGATAACATTCTTCAAGAGCTCTCTTCTTGTTTCATGCAAAAAAAAGAACAAGTCATTTTTTACAAGTCATTTCTGAGGGTTGAGAATAAAGTGTTTTGAACGTGAAATGCAGCTACTGTTTTGTAGCACTTGGTTTACTCATTAAATGTCATGCTACCGATGTCCTCCTACATTTAAACAGATATTTCTTGTTATTATTTATGTTGGTAGAGATTGTTAATTGGATAATGATAGACTTTACTGGACTGTCTTCGTAAATTCCCACTTGTTAGTGTGCCCAGTTGAAGCCTGTGCTCATGACACTACATTAGACACATTTAGTCGTCTTGTGTAGTGAATGGTTGATGTACAATTAGTGGAAGAGTAGCGGCGTGTGTTTCTAAGGGGTTCCAGAGGAAGCGTGATGTTTCTAAGGAGTCAGTCTCTCAGGAGAGCCTCATGGATTGAAAGGAAAAGTTAAACCATGTAAGTGAAACAGTCAGAGGTATTTAAGAGGTACTGCACTCCATTCTCCTGCAGTAATAGCTCATCTCTAGTAGTATATCAGGGAACAATTGCCTGTTTATTACTTTAGGATAGCAGCTTTATGGGTAGTTTGATTTTAGTTGTTATTTTATTTTATGGGCACTTGAATCTGCACAGGCACGTACAGGCCAGTTTTAGTTCCTCGGCACCTTTAGGTTTTAATTAAAGCAGTTACTTAAGCTGCATTTATCTAATGGCCTTTAAACAGGGATGCATAAAAGTTCATTCATGTATGTGGATTAGGTTTGTCACTTACAAATATATTTTTGTTAGAATCATTATTTTAGTTTTATAATGTTATCAAATGGTCAAAAACATTATATTGTGCTTGCAATACAATTGTTATTGTAATATATAAGTGTATCTCTTGTTGTTTTTCAGCTTTGTAAAAAGCACCATTTTGGAATCAACAAACCAGAGAAAATTACCCAGTCTCCAGATGAGTCCAAGTTCCTGCTGAAGACACTAAATCAGATCAAGTCTAATGTTGCTGTTCCCATCAAGAAAAAGGTTGATGAATTAAATTATTGTATTGTAATATTTAAAGGGACAGTCCACCCAAAATTAAAATTCTGGGATCAAATACTCATCTTAACTGTCAGTATATGTCAGTAAATACAGTATATGTCATTTAAACACAATCTTTACTTTTTTTAATCACTTACTTTAATTACATTTAATGACTTTAATTACAGCGTGGTTAAGGTAAAATCTGATTTTATACCTAATGTATACAAATGCATCATGTATCATCTCACTCAAACATTAACCGATAAAATCTCCATATCTTTAGTGTTTGTTAACACTCATCCCGTGTTCTCCTGCCTTACAGGTCAAAGAGAATAAAGAGAAGGAACGTTTGGAGAAACGGCTGCTTGATGAACTTTATAAGATATTCATGGACTCAGATTCATTCTACTACAGTCTGACCTATGACCTCACCAATACAGTCCAGCGGCAGGGGGCGTTAGGCAGTTCAGATCAGTCCCTCTGGAAAAAGGTGGGAGGTCTTCAGCACTTAGCGTTATACATTTTGAATGTACCATCACTGCTTTACCCACATTGTATTAAGGTGCTTTCCCTTTAATGTAGGTTGGCATTCAAGTTTAGTCTGTCACATCTGATACCATAAAATAATTTGAAACATCATCTGACAAACTTGATCTGAATACTGATAATACTGATAATCTGTCCCGTGTGTGTTTTTTCTTTTAGGTAGATGATAGATTCTTCTGGAACAAACACATGATCAAAGACCTAATTGATTTGCAGGTGCAAAACTGTGTTTATAATTCCATACAGATTTCAAAATGTCAATGACTGAGAACACAAAGCAGACCTAATTGTTACTAAACAGAGATGACTCGTTTCACAGGTGCCTCAGGTGGACCTATGGGTGATACCTATCATCCAAGGCTTTGTGCAGGTGGAGGAGTTGGTGGTAAACTACACCGAGAGCTCAGATGAAGAGCGAAGCAGCCCAGATACACCTCTGCACGAACCCATCTGTGTGGATGATATTCACCCGCGTTTCACTGTGGCTCTCATCTCCAGACGAAGCCGTCACCGTGCAGGTACAATAAACAAGAGAATACATTGAAAATATTTAAAGGGATAGTTACCAAAAGAAGACATTTTGAAGAATGTCTGAATCAAACATTTTGGGGAACTATTGACTTCCATAGTATTTTTTTCCCCCACTACAGTGGGAAAGCCAGTGGTGCCCAAAAATGTTCAGTTCACAGACATTCTTTAAAATATATATTCCTCTGTATTTAGCTGAACAAAGAAATGCATACAGATTTAAAACAAATAAGAATGTCAATATAATGGCAATATAATGTGATTTACACCAAAGGAATGCGATACAAGCGCAGGGGGGTGGACACTGAGGGACACGTGGCCAATTATGTGGAGACAGAGCAGCTCATCCATGTGCACAGTCACACGCTGTCCTTCGTGCAGACACGAGGCTCCGTTCCCGTCTTCTGGAGCCAGGCCGGATACCGCTACAACCCCAGACCACGGATAGAGAAAGGTGGGACGTATCTGTGTAATCGATTGTCTTATCAAATCAAAAATGAGATGCAATCCACTGCCTAGTCTGGCATGTCGCTTTATAGCAAAACTATCACAGCAATGCATGAGGTTTTTGTGCTGTAATTGGTGGCAGGTGTGCTTTCGTGGCTTCTTGGTTAAACATTGAGGTTCTAGGAGGTCGGTTACTGTGTCTTACAGCTGTGTTTGATGTTGCAGGTGAGAGGGAGACTATGCCTTATTTTGCCTCTCACTTTGAACAGCAAATTGAGATGTATAAGAAACTGGTAAGCTGTTTCTAAGTAGAGCAATATTAACATTTTTATTGTTGCAGCGGCAATATTTCTGTTGATGCAACACTCGTTTTGTCCGTTTAGGTCATTATTAACTTAGTTGACCAAAATGGACGTGAGAAGATGATTGGTGATGCATTTATCAAACAAGTGCTTCTGTACAACAATCCCAACCTAACATACGTTTCATTTGATTTTCACGAACACTGGTAAGAACATAAGAAAACACAGGGCACAACAAATACACTTTCCAATCTCATGACTACAGAAGCAAACATTCCCAAAGAATTTAATATTTGAACAAATATGTTCAGTGCAGGGATTGTAGACCCGTGTGCTTCTGTCAGTTTTCAGAAGAGAATAAACAGATTTTCTATGTTGTTTATTTCCAGTCGAGGAATGAAGTTTGAGAATGTGCAGACGCTCACAGATGCCATCTCTGACATCAT
Source organism: Yasuhikotakia modesta (assembly GCA_036877545.1). Taxonomy (NCBI): domain Eukaryota; kingdom Metazoa; phylum Chordata; class Actinopteri; order Cypriniformes; family Botiidae; genus Yasuhikotakia; species Yasuhikotakia modesta. The sequence continues at coordinate 274 of JBAJNP010001849.1, read as the reverse complement.
CACTGACATGAGATGGGCCTGGTGAGTCTTTTATTTGACTTTCAGTCATTAATCTCTAATAAGCACGAGTTTTCTCCTATGTTTCCTTAGGGTCATTCTAGATACATTGACAGTTTGATCCATTGTGATTCATCTTTGTTTTTACAAACAGGGTGGACCAAGCTGGAGTCATCTGCCAGCAGGAGGGCATTTTCCGGGTTAACTGCATGGATTGTCTGGACAGAACTAACGTAGTACAGGCTGCAATTGCCCGAGCAGTGATGGAACAGCAGGT
>JBAJNP010001848.1:0-51001 GCA_036877545.1 Yasuhikotakia modesta | reverse complement strand
GAGAAAAACAGGACAGAGAATAAACTACTTCCATTCCAAGAAGGTCAAAGAGAAGTGAATGATATGTTGACCAAGGAAAAACCTTTAAACAAACTGCTTGGTACAATTGTGGCAGACCATGACAAATAAAAAGACCTCAAGATTGCTGCTGGATTAGACCAACGCTTCAGAATATCTTACCATACTTCCATTTTCAGCTCCAGTACAAACACCACCAAAAATACAGTGTGCTACATGTCAATGCTGTACATGTCAGTGCTGAAAATGCTTCATATGCATACAAATCCATTAGCAAACAAAATGTCAATGTCTGCTCTTTAAATAACATGACAAATCATGTTATTATGGAATCAAATGTAGACATTTGTGGGAAATGTAAGGCAACTATTCAAGTCTGGAACGTGACATAACATACTCTATTCATCATATTCTTTTTCACAGACAAAGTGAGGTAGCAATTTATAATGATTACAAACAATCATTATCAAAACATTAATAAAAACAACTACCGGGCAAAAGAAATGTGATAAGAACACAATTGACATGATATGTGCCTTTGTTAAGTGTCTTGATAAGCCTAACAAATAAATAAATACCCCTTGGACACCTGAGTAGTTGCAGGCAGCTGTGTGTATACAATGGAAAATTCCTGCACACTGTCTATCTTACAAATTCTAAATGAAATTCATACATAACACTCTTAATTAAATTCTACATAACACAAGGCAAAACTGCTTAATTGTAACAAATTAAGTGTGATCTACAAAATAATCACGGATATCAAATAATCAGAGAAGATTAATGGTTTCTCACTGAGAGCTGTGAGGCTATAGATTATTCTTTATATTAAAACTTTTTACACAAATGACAATGATGGATTGTTATGAGTCAAGCAGTCCACATTTATCAAAATTCAATCTGAATTTAGCTTTGTCTGTGAATGATGTAACAACCCACTTGTCGCAAACCAGTGACATTCCTACTGTGTTTTTTAATTCTTTGGGTCTGGGGTCTTTGTGTGCCATTTAGAGAAGAGAATTCAGTTTCTCACCATGCTCGGTGACATGCGTGGGGAATTTGTTTTAGCAAAGGCCCCAGGCTGGTGGGAACCTTGCTAATTTGGCTAAGAAGGTGTGAAATTGTAAAGCAGATTAAGGGTAATGTAAAACTTGCTACTACAATTTAACACTTTACCCAGTTTTTATTTTTTTATTTCAGACACAGAACAGGTTAAAGTAGACAATAAACGAACCAATTGTAAGAGTACTTTGATTTACCCGATGTACATTTGCAAATGTCATAACAGTTTATGTTTTCATGGGGAGGCCTATAAACTCATTATATCAATTCAGTATAAACCAGTATTTTACTGCAATTGGGAAATAGTTTACAGTCCTTCAGAATTCTCCATAACGTTCTTTCACTCTTAGCAACTGTTTACCTTAAATGCTAGTGAAATGCTCAATAAATCATTGCTTAGGTTACAGGATGTTTCAGATTACAGTTTTATGGTTTCAAATTTTTAGAAAAAATAATGTTTTGACTGATGGCAACATTTATATTACTTTATATAAAATATTAACTATTTAAGTATTTCAATCCTGAATTTCAAACAAAATAGTAAAATCAAAATGAGACAAATTAAATAAAAACAACAATTTTGTATTAATGAATTGAAATTAAATATTATATATGTATTGATTTAATCAAGATATATTATACTAACCTATTTGCTGAATTAATATTTACAACACAGTATACTTATTTGTATACATATTTATTTAATATTTTTAAAAATAAATTTAAAAAATGTCAACTGGCTATATGATTATCATTGTAGCACAATGTAATATTATAACCTTTAATGTGTAATTTAGTATACATGTCCTTATCCAAAGCTTTTTCACAGATCATTCGCAACCTTGGTAAAAGCCTTAGCGCAAAACTGCTGGTAATAGGGGGTCCCATTACTTCTATTTTAATTTTATTCCATTTATTTTCCTATTTTTATGTAATTAATAAATGACATGACACATAAATATATTGTCATATCAAAAAAATATTGCAACAGTAGAAATAATAATAACTTCTCACTTTTCTAATATTTTACTTCTTGCAGATCAAGGATATACATGTGGCAAGACGGTTCCTTTGTGCATTTTAAATTTGTCTTCATTAAATTCTGTTTTGCTCCAAAGATGCCTTCTGTTCTTTTTAGGTTGGACAACCAGGTTTCCAAAAATGCCCAGATACCTCACTAGAGAAAACGGTAATCTACAAAAATTACATATGCCACACCTTTTTATCAAATTATGCACATTTGAAACTTTTATTAACTTACAATGATGCTAAAACCATATGCCTGTATATTTAAGAGAAAGAATTTGTATTTCCTTTATTTAAAAAGGTCACACCACATTTTACAACACATTTTAACACAATTTAACACTACACCATTTGTGAGTCTAAATCTGCTTTATACTGTTTTGCTTCAGTCATATGGAAGAAGCGGCTTCTGTTGTCAATAGTCAGAGTTTGTTAATGAAGTATACAAAGAGAGAGGGTAGTTGGAAGGGCCAATGGGTAGCAAACTGAGGCAAAAAGGCACTTAAGTGAAAAACAGAAATTATACTTAAAGGTGCCTGGCCTTTAGGTGGAATGCAACTCTTAGCAAAAATACGTAGTTAACTTCAAAACATATTCTTTGACTAAATGATACAATGACTTGAATTGTTACAAAGGCAATTTAGCTCTATATCTTTTTATTTCACCCCTTTTGTCTTAAGTCCACCTGCCCTCGCTTCATCACGCTCAGACTGTGTGGTCTGTTTATCCTTGTGACATCAATCACAGAGCGCTCCATCTGCAAGCAGGGCCTTCTCGCATCTCAATGTAAATAGTGTTTATGTTACATCCTCTCTGTTTTCTCAACATGTTATGCACTATTTAAGGGGAGGTACAAAAACAGGGGGTGACCATTACCAACGTTACACCCAACCGTGAATCACATGCACTGAATGATGCTGAATTGAAGCTTTATGGGGGGGTGCGCAAGAGGATCATTCAATTTATGGAGTCTATAGTATCACAATTCAGTGGATAAAGGGTGCCCCTAATGAATTAAACCAGAAACAGTATAAAACAGACTATCAAAGACGTCAGCTTGTGTATATAAAAAAAGAACTAAACAAGACCATGTTGATGTGTCTAGTTTGCCTAAGTAAAATGTTCTGTGACTGGCATCATCACTAAGCCCCCATGTAGGGTGTTACGTTCATGCAAAAATGTAGGGGCCCTAAAGTGAGAAATTAAACTCGCATCCTGCTATTCCCCTGACATCCCTTGAATTTGCCACAAGCTTGTATGTGTAAAGACGAGAGAAAGCACCGTTTGGATTTTGGTTAACAGGGGGCTTTGCAAATGCATCCTATCTTAAAGCCACTGTGTGAGGAGGAGCCCCGCCGACTGTTGTTTTATCTCAATGGAAGCGGGAGGAGAGACAAAGCGCACTGTCCCCGCTTAAGATCCCAACAGTAACCATGGAAGCGCAATAGAATGGCCTCTCATCCACAACCAATTTAACCGATTTAACGTTTATATAGAATTTCTCTTTTCTTCCACATCTGTATTTATTATTGTGATAGACAGGACAAACAAACAAATCCGTGGGACCCCTGTTAGATAGTATTTGTTTAGCAGAGTGGACGCAAGGAAAGTGATTGTACGCAGCAGCATGGTCTGGAGTTAATGATCTGGAAGCCCGTTTTAAGTAAAACCTGTAATATAGCTGTACCACAGCAAACACTGTGACAAACATTAAACATAATGCGTCTAAACTTCTGTCATTCAGCGTTTCTAGCGAAAAGGCTAGGTCGTTTGTTAAATAACCAACAGCTAAAAACAGTAAATTAAGGGCCTTAAGCAAATTATGTTTCAATGCAAACTAAACGGGCAATTCATTTTGAAGCGCCTCGGGCTATTTCACTAAATGAATGTGATATATTATAAATTACTCACCTAACACTTGTTATAACACTCCAAGGGAAACGACAAAATCTCCGGCGTAAAACCAACCGGTCAGCGTTGCTTTCATGTGTCCGTCACTAGTAATGTGATGAATGTATTGTCACAAACGCGATGCCCTTCGTTTCTGTGGCCACAACGGAGTTGCCCAAAATAAGTTGCACTATATACGCAACATCTCAGTGTGGATAAGCGCGTGTTTTATTATTGTACGCTGCCACAATTCTCCAGTCCATCCGATACAAAATGAGTGTAGATGCGCTCGGAGTTCGACATGCGTTGCCATGCAGTCCGTTAAGAGCTTGTCCTGTCTGAACTAGCGGACTTAAGAGAGCCTTGTCTTGTCTGAACAGGGATGTGCTAATCTCATTAACCTCCAGGCTTGACAGATCGAGGGAACAGCTCCACCCAGCGATGTCTTCAGAAAGCGACGAGGCTATTTATGGAGAACGGCAAATTACATTTCTAAAATCAACCTGTGGTGCACCGCTGCCATACACTGCAGTTCACTTTGATGACTCCCATGAACGGTTCATATGTAAAACGCGCATGATTGGACAAGACTTTTGCGAACCAACCACATCAGCCCTAATTTTACGTCTTGAAAGCTTTTTTATTGTCTGTGCATTTAATACATTTCCTATTTATAGCAATAACTATGCTGCAATTAGAAGTTACTTTGCGTGTGTATGTATAGTAAATCGTGAATGTAAATCGTTAAGTATAGTAAATGTAATTTTAATAAAACTTTAATGTTTTGTGTGTGGTGTAAACATATTGTATGTGAATAAAAATGGCAAAAGTATGCAAAATATTAATATTTTAATTTTGTTTTCTTATTTATTTGTTAGGTCTATACAGGAATTTTTTTTTGGAGTTGATGGACTTCATTTACAAAAAGCAAAAAAAAAAAAACAGGATTAAAGCAGGATTTGTATTCATAATCTAAATTTACAACTTACTCTTTTAAGTAAACAGCACACTTTTAGCATACATTAGCCTAGTTTAGAAAAACAGTACCTTAAAATTGTAAACAACAACATTTACTGGTTGCTACTGTCACTTAATTTTAACAACAGCCCTTATTTCCATGCTAAACTGAAACAAAAATGGATTTGGTTCAACATACAAGAAAAGCATGGATAGACATAAATACAAGTAGACAATATCAACAACAGACGTTATAAAGGTGGATTAACTGCCACACCATTGAGTTTGGATCTTACAGTTTTGTCCTTATCTCATCTCAGACTAACCTCAGAATAGTCAAATTGCATCGAGATGGACACGCAATTGCTTTGGTGACCCATCCCACAGGGTTAGCTAAAAGGTGATCCGAGTCAACAATAGCAATTGATTCCTGTCCTGTCTGTGGGATGCATAAACACAAAATGTGCTGAAAGATTATTTAACTGCATGTGTAAGTGAAACTGGTTTATCAGATCACTGTTCTGGAATCACACATCTGTGACTGTCAGCTTTGGCCTACACAAATGTAATTGCACAGCTCATTTAAGAACAATTTCAATCTATGTCACACCTCCCTTCATTGGTTACAAATTGCAGCACGCATAAGGTTCAAATCACTACTACTTGCTTACAAAACCACCACCGACTCTGCATCATTCTACCTTCACCAACTTATTCACATATAGACTCCCTTCAAATCCCTATGCTCAGCAAACGAATGTCGTCTTGCTATACTCTCTTAACAGGTATCTACTCGAGCACCGAAGTATGGTATGCTAGGATATTGTATGTACGTACGGCTTTGCGTATTGTCATCTTTTGTGATTGATCGCTTTTTTTGCTTTCTTTAAAATTAACTTAAGTCATGTAAGTCGCTTTGGACAAAGCGTCTGCTAAATGCCTACATGTAAATGTAATGGTTTACTATTAACAATTTGTAACCATTGTTTTCACCTAGTGCACCTACTGCCACCTACTGTTAGCATAAATTACCGACAGTATGCCTAGTTGCTTCTAACACGTTCTGGTGTTTTTGTGGGGTTATTAGCGGGATTTTCTTATTTAATTGGATCCGCGCGCTGTCACCTTTGTCTCATCCAAAACATCCCACCAGTTGGACTGTCTTATTCAAAAGCAACAGATGTAAAGATCGAAAGACCCACAAACTTTAACAGGACTAGTAATGTCTGCAGCAGCAGTAGAGACGCAAATTCCCTTTAAACCAGTCACTCCATTGAGAGTTGTTATGCCTGCTCACCATATTAACATATGGATACAGAATTAAATAAGTATAGAAATACAGAAATGCGTAAATAAATTTATGAATGAATCAATATAGAAATGCAGAAATATAGCAATAAATGTAGACATAAAAGTACTACAAGTAAAACTTGATATCTTGACAACGCATATTTATGTATTACGTATTTATTTATGCATGTATTTATATTTTATTTATGCTTGTATTTATAAAATTATTTCTGCGTTTTATAATATATATACCGAAGTCATTTCTCGTCCTCCACACAAACTCGCCCGTATAGTGTTGACGTGGCGTCTGTCTCTCTGTAATCCAGCATCTGAACTAATGAGGTGAATAGAGGAAACTAGAGAATGGCCTGACCACAAATGTTAAGCGGACCATTTTTTTTCCAGGTAAATCGCAGTGGTATGATACCAGCCATGTTTATGTTTTTTTTTTCCTTTTTGTTTGTATTTGTTTGTTATATTTATTGAAATCGAGCTACTTGGCCCTTGTTCGTTTGTTGATAGAAACTTTAAGCTTAGTTAGCATCAATAGCATGGATTTGGTAACGACGTTTACATAAATTCGAACTGCGTTATATTACGAAGCAATGTATGATTATAGAAATGTATATATTATTAAGTTATTATTTTAACAGTTTGTTTATTCAGACGTCGTTTCCACTGTCGATGTAGTTGTTTAACGCCGGCTGGACTAGCATGCTAACTGAGCTAATTAGCTTCTGTATTTGTGTAGCTTCTTAAAAGGTTTTACACCTTAATTGCACATATTTAGCGTTTATAATGTATCTCTAAAATGTGTGGTCAGATGTCAGTGTGTATTTTGTTGTTTTGGGGTGTATTTTGTAAATTGTAAAGTCATGTTTATATGCTAGTAAACGTGTAGCTGCTAGCCAGTTGATTCTGTCACGAAACAACGACAGTTCACAAGACAGTAGTTAATTATTTAACATCTCTTTAGATAAATTAACTAGGAATAAGCACACACACGCTTAAAATAGGTTCTGTCAAGGTCATCAAAGGGTAATATTTCTGCTTATTAGAAGCGTTGAGAAGTCTATCAGCAGGCTTTTGATACACGCAGCACGGGAACACTTAATGTTACCCTGTTGTACAAGTATATTAAATGTATATGTTTAAATGATTACATTGATTACTTGGACACCAACTGTGCCCCTTACTAGGAGAGCTATAGGTAAGCATTCTTACCATTAAAGTAATCTGATGGCCTCAGAGCATTTGAACACTTCATTTTGTTAATCAAATTTATGTAAATATGCAAAACTATAACAATTGACTAATCTGTTGCCTTATGTTGTTTTCGAAGTAAAAAATGACAGGAAGGAACCAGCATAATAGTTTACAGTTTACGAACAAAGTGCAGCAACCCGCTGGTGGTTACATGTACACTTATGGGAACAACTCGGAGAATGAATATTCAGAGGAGGACGGAGAGATCTTTGAACTGCGTTCCAGAGGGAGGGAGAAGCATCACAGGAGTACGTCTACAGATCGAAAGGATGATATTGTCTACCTGATAAGAGACATAAAAGAAGGAGATACTTTAATCAGTATTTCTCTGCAATATTTCTGCACTGTAAGTCCTGCTTTTGCCTATTACTTTTTTTGGTTGTTTCACTGCTTATTTGTAAGGTAACCATACCTTGGTATTATGCAAGTAATTTTAGGATTGCAAAGCTGGGGAATTTTAGAAATATTCCAAGTTGGAATATGAAAAGAATAAACTGTCATTTAGAAACATTATGTAAACATATGAATATAAATAATAATAGATAAAATAAGTGAAGTCAGTGTAAAAACATTGGACTAAAAATAATATAAAATATATACAATTTTGTTATTTCTGGCAGTGCCATTTAAATGTGATAGGATTAGCAGCATTTGATGTTGTTAAAGTTAATAAAAGCACACCTGTGACTGCAAATGCACTTAAAATCTGTATTAAGGTGCCTTGTTGCAGGATGGTGTTTTTAGGGCTTGAAATGATTATACAGATCTTTCTCATGTTTTGTGTTACAGGTTGCAGATATAAAGCGAGCCAACAATCTTCTAACAGAGCAGGACTTCTTTGCATTGCGGTCTATAAGAATCCCTGTTAGGAAGTTTAGCTCTTTCACTGAAACCCACAACACCACTTCCCTCAAAACCAGCTCACCTGGTGCCACTCGCAGAATCTCAGAGAGTCCAATTTCTGGAGCTTCCTTGGACTTATCATCATCTTCCTCATCTGTTGATAGTGTGGAGGGCTTCCTGCACGAGAAGGATAAGGACATAGAACTTCTTGTTAAGTCCTCTGCCCCTTCCAGGAGCAGCCTGAGTGAGGTAGTCTCACTGGAGCAGCCCCTTTTGGGTGACCCAGATCGCAGGCCAACCCAAAAGAAAGACCCATACTATGGGGCAGACTGGGGTATGAGATGGTGGACTGCAGTGGCTATCATGTTGGTTGTTGGCATTGTTACACCTGTGTTTTACCTCCTGTACTATGAGGTTCTTATGAAAGCAGATGTCAGCCACCACACTACAATAGACTCCATAAGGCATGGATCCACACAACCAGCTGTCCCTAAGCCATTAGAGGCCAATGCTGCCTCTTACCAGGACCTTCTCTTACAGCCTGTTATTGAACAGCAACCTCCTGTGAAGCATGTTAAAGAAAAATAAGGACACTTATATCAAGCTAATAAACACCAGGGACTCAATTTGAGGTTATGAGCAAAATTACATTTTAAAGCCAAAATTAAACTTATAATTAAACTTAAAATAATGGAGAGGATTGATTAAATAACAAAATATTACAGTCTGGTTAACCTTTTTCTTGATGCATTTTGCACAGTTTGCACAGGATGCTGGTTTTGCTGTGTGTGTGTCACTTATGAGCCAGTATATAGTTCTGTACCTCTTTAAGCTCATAGTTTGCCTCAAGGGTGAACATTTGATATATTGTTAAAGACATGCTGCCACTGTCTAGTTGTCAGGGAACTAAACGGTAATTTATTTTAAGAATCGTAGAATCCAAAATCAGTATTTCAACAGCATGGTAACAATGCTGCTGGTTTCCTTTTTTAAACTTTGCTTGGAAAATAATATAACCATAATATAAGTCTGGTTTGCCTAGCAAATACACAGTCACGATTAATGAAATGTGTTCACATGCTCGGGTCAAGTCAAGCAGGAGTGATGTAAACATTTCTATGAAACATGGAATACAGTGATTACTTTTGAACAATATGTGCCTTCATCCTGTGTGCTGTAGATGCAGGTTGAAAATAAAAGAATTATATTTTAGTATCTAAATCTCCTAATTATTTTAATGAACTTTAGCATTGTCTAGGCTGGACATTAGCGGTATGAATTGTATGTCCTTATAAATTATTTCCATTATAGAGAATTTAACTTTTCTGAAAATCATCTTTAAAGTAGTTTGCCATGTAATTGTTTTCTTTCTCTTTGAGGGTCAGGGGCTAGTACCTTTTCTTGGTCTGCATTTCAGTTGATTCCAAGCAGCTTGTAAAAGCATTTACTGTTTGTTATCAAAATATAATGAACTAAAATGTCCCTTAGTATAATTGTCAAAATTTACTTTTGTTATAGGTTTCAGAACTAGGTGTGGCAAAATCACTTGATGGTACCATCTTGAAAATTGCCTATATACTTACATATATGTGCTAAATTTTGTGGGCACAATTCCTACAAAAAGACTAACAGAAAATCTAGAAAGTTGTTTAACTTAAACATGCCATGTCCAATCTGCACCAAACTTCACATGATTTCATGCAAGTAATGACTTAAAGTCATAGAGCCACCAGTGGGTGGCAGGAAATTTGGCAGCTATGTATGTTTGAAAAGTGCATAGTGACTGTTTTACAGTGAATCAATCGGTGCAGCTTTAATTTGTTTCTTAAATCACTTTCATTTGCAAAAACGATTTATTTGAAGAGGGTTTCTGGCACTTAGTTTAAATGTACAGGTACATTTACCCGTTTTCTTTTTAAATATCTTTCTCTGTGGCTTTAGCCTTTTGGAAGAGGTTTGCAATTTAAAGAACAAATCCCTTTATCCCATTTATCTGCAATTTGCCAGGCAATTATCAAAGCATTCTCAATTTTTAAAATTTCTCTTGTGTATTTATCTTTGTACCACTCAACAGCTGAAGATTTTAAACATATAGGGCCAAATAGATATAGTGTCTTATGGGAAGTGTGTAACACAATTTACCCCTGTGCTCTTACTCTTCCTCATTTACCGTTACAATGTGATTACCTCAGCAATATCTTAAAAGCTCCAATATGAAGCATTAGCATTTTACAGTTACAGAAACTAAATAAAGGCTCCTCACCATTTTTTCTGCATGGGGTTTTATGTTGAAAGAATGATCCTTCATTTGTCCCCTCATCTCTTGTTTTGGTGCTCTCATGTAGTCTTCCCCAGCTTTCATAAAATTAAATTAACTGGAAGCACAGCATATAGTTATTTAACCTGTTAAGTAACTCATTTCTCTAAACTATACAATAAGTCTCAACTCTCAGGACTTTTATATTGAAGGTGAAAGCCGCTGTACCCTTTTCTGCCATTTTGGTCAAACAAATATAAATGTTAACATGGAGAAAGATCGGTTAAAAACTGTATGGTTAAAATGCTAGCTGTATTGTAGAATTATCAGTGATTATCTATATAAATTATATATTTATTATACATTATAGATAATCATAAGCACATAAAGTTATACCTCATTTTGAAACAGTTGAAACAGTCAAATACTACACATGATATATTCAAATGCTTTACATGAGCACCTGCAAAGATTTAACAGCGCTAGCCTTATATTATGAATATGCATAGTTGGGCGGTTCCAATTGACATGTTGACCAATAGTATTTCGAAACTGCAATGCGTCATCTCTACGTAAGGTTACGTGTTGTGCTTGCGGTACAGGGTGTAGCATATTTTCTCTGCAGCTAATGCTTCTGGATTTTAAACCTAGAGGTTAACAGCCATAGCATTATCTGTGTTTGCTGTAATAACCACTTTAATGTATTGTGATGTCTGCGAACGATTGGTACGCGCACAAGTCGCTAGAAAACGGAGTGTTTTGGATCCAGGAGCGGTTTTATGAATCGGGGAACAGGGCGAATATCTGGCTCATACGGGGATCTCATCAGGACGTTGTCATAGATACCGGGCTGGGTTTACGAAGTCTGCCTGAATACATCCATGAAAAAGGCCTGTTAGGCGACGATTTGAAACGAAAGAACCCACTCTTGGCAATCGGCACGCATGTGCATTTTGACCACTCGGGGGGGCTGCATCAGTTTCAACAGGTGGGCGTGCACAAGGCGGAGGTGGATGCCCTGGCTAACGGAGATAACTTCGAAACCGTAACATGGCTTTCTGACCGCGCGATCGTGGAGGACCCAGCACCTGGGTGGAGAGCAAGACACTACCAAGTAAAGGCGGTTACACCAACTCATATATTACAAGAAGGTATGTCATTATAGCTCTTGCATCAGCATGCGTCGCATGCGCAGGATTACTAATTTTGGTGCACTGTTCTGTGCATGAACAGTTTCAACAGTTGTATCAGGTATAGTCTAAGTCAAAAGAGATGCAATAATGTGGATCGAATTGCATGACTTCATCCTAAGCATCCTTACATAATATCTTTGAGGAGATATGGAGATAGATCGAAAACAATCTAATCATGATAGACTGGCCAGAGTTATGTCAGTGGTTAGTGAAAACCAAGCCCAGTGTCTAATGTGGTTTTGTAATATCCCTGAATGGCGGAGATACACAATTACAGGGCACCTTTGGTAGAAAACCAGCAAAATGTAAAAGTAAATCTATACATAAAGGACACATAAATGGCCTCGTTCCAATGATTCCCAGTAGACAGACAGCTACACATTGAATTGCCTGAATATGAAAAGATGCTTTGTTTCCATATTGATGGACATATTAAAGTCCATCTCCCTCCTAGTAAAACCAGGGATGTATGACCCAGGGATAGAAAATCAAAGTAGTAACCTGTGTGTCTGAAAATCATGGAAATGTATTAAATGTTTACAGTTACATGGAAAAAAAAGGTAAAAATATATTATTCTAGTTTTACACAGGACTAAAGTATTCCATCTACTATTATTCTCTGTCTCTGCTTTATTTTCTTTTAAAATGCAAAAAATGCATAATAATCATAAACAGCCGAAAAATGCAGATATCCTGAATCATCTGTGTAAATGGATTTTGTAATCTGATTCTGCTTCCTTTAATACATATTTCTACATATGTTTGTACATACTGTATGTTTAATAGCTAGTTTCAGTCACTGGTGTTACAGTGTGAGCCTTAACAGATGTTGAGGCTACATTTAGCTCTGCTTGTGGTAGAATTTATTAATAGCTGTTACTAAATAACCGTTCCACACAGAAATCCATATCTGTTTTGTAATTTGCATGAGTCAATACAGCATTTGCTGTGTCAGTGCTGCAATGCAGTGACAATATCCAGTTGCCATACTCCTCTATTCCCTTTTCTTCTCCTCCTTATTTTCCCAGGTGATGTCATCAATCTTGGGGACCGCCAACTGACTGTCCTCCATATGCCGGGTCATTCCAGAGGCAGCATTTGTCTCCATGACAAGGAGAACAAGATGCTGTTCAGTGGTGACGTGGTCTATGATGGTTCCATGATTGATTGGCTGCCCTATAGTAGGATCAGTGACTATGTGCTTAGTTGTGAAAGGCTAGTGGAGATGGTCAATAAAGAAGAGATTGACCAGGTCATGCCTGGCCATTATAACACTTTTGGCAGCAAGCGGCTACATCGGTTAGCATCAAACTACGTTGCTAGTGCGGGTACATGCCACAAAGCCTCTACCTATGTGATGAAATCCATTGCTAGCCTGGCACTTCGAGCTTCCAATTCACGAAGTGCCTGTTAGTTATAAAGACTACTATGCAAAAACCGATGTCGCTGCACATTTCAATACTGAGCACACTAAATGCACTGAGCAATACAGTGTGCTAATGAGATACAGGAATTACAGTACACACAATATGTGTTGGTTTAAAATCTTTGTGCTGCATATCCTTCAAGCCATCCAACATAACAGGCATTACCATATTTCAAAGGTGCTGTGTGTAATTTTTTTATGTTACATAATATGCGCTGTCCCAACTCAAGTGTATACACACAACATGTAAGCCTCACTGCACCTTTACTAAATACTTTTATGAGATATAAAACCATATAATATAATATTTATTATAAAAGTAGCTGTGAAGTCTACACAATGTAAAGACCATATTTTTAGTTTTCAGTTGATAGAAAATAATTTATTGGAGATGACCTAATTACACTAATAATCACGTCCTAATATAATGTAGATTTAAGGGTGAATCATCTTCAGAAATATAGCTCAGTGTTGGTTTAAAAGGGAAACAAGATAAATTAGTAGCATTCTCTTGACTTGTTAATATGGCAGTCTCTGCATGAGATAATGTAGCACAGCATGGAAGCAGTGTCATACTATTATTCTATAACCTGAAAATAAATTGTGTTGTTTATGTGGTGCAATACATAAAAGTGTAAGAATAATAATGCATCTTTTGCAAAAGGCAATCATGTTTATTTACAATTGTAGCCTTGACTGAAAGATGCCTGAACATTGTTCCCTAGCTTTTATTTGTTTGGTTAGTTCAATCACATTGCCTTCATACCAGTAGATTGCTTTACTATTGTTGTGTGCCTAAACCACAAAAGAGCTTTGTTTTATTTGTATTAGTAATTTGTGTATTGAAGCACAGCTGTGTGGGGGTGTGTGTATAAAGAATAAGTTACTAGCGGTTTTGGAAGGTCGTTTCCCCCCCACGTGTCTTAGTTTAGGCTGACATATTGTCATAGTTCCTCCTCTTTGATGTTTAAGAACTAGTGTTTAATATTACAAATGAGATATTTTAGAGTATGAGATGCTTAAATAAATACTTCACCCCAAAATGGAAATTAGTCCATAAATTACTCGCCCTCAAGTCATCTAGGGGTATAAGACTTTCTTTTTTCAGTGTCTCATGCTTGTGTTTTATTGCAATGCATTTGAGTACTAGTCGGGATATGCAAGAACTAATGAAATTTAAAGTTATCGGCAGTGGAGCCGGTGCACCGCCTTGTTGGCTATACTTGTTCATACAGATATGTTTACATTCAAACGTGCCATATTAATTGATAGCAATGCTCAAAACGTTATAATTTTTATTCACAAATGCATTAACTTCAGAATGTTTATTAACTTCCTGGAGTTGGATTACTTTTGGATTGCTTTTATGATGGATGGATGAATGGATAGGCTTTTTGGAGCTTTAAAAACTAACACTATTCAATGCCATTGCAAAGCAGGGGAAAAACATGGGAAAAATTCTAGTTGTGTTTGACTGAAAGATAAAAAATGCCTAGGATGCCTTCAGGCTGAGTAATTCAAGTGTTTTAAGAGTGTTTAGGAGATACTTAAGCATAAAATTACATTTAAGTAATTACAGTTTCATTTTTGGGTGAACTATTCCTAGGGCTACACGATTATGACACAAATAGTAAATGTTGATTATTTCCCTTCATATTAAAATTGTGATTGTGATGTTCATTATTTGTTTTACATTGAAGTGCTTTGTAAGAGATGCTTCAGGACTAATAAAGACAGATTTTTCCTCAAGAACATTACAAACTGAAGGTTTCAGAAAACTACTTCCTTAGTTTAACACAGTTGGCATGTTTTTGTAGAAAGCAGCGAGTTAAAGAAAGAGTTTTTGTCTACATTTTGGTGGGTGACACACGTGCATGTATTTTGTATGCATGTATTTTGTATGGAGCCGACTGCCATCAGAGTGAACTGCTTTCACTGAGGATGCTTTGCTTTCACCTATCTCACTTTAATCCTGATGAGAGCCAAGCAGCTGCACTTCACAGGCTGGGTCCCGTTTCTGCTGAGATAAGCTGGAGGCTGCACTTGTGGGGTTCACAGCCTGATTTGGCGGAGGAGGAGCTGAGGGACGGCCTCCACTTTTTCTCTGCTGTTCACCAAAGACAGGCTCTCTCATGGGCTGGGGTGTGGTTTTTGATGTACACCCAATCTGCGGAGGGCCCCTCATCTTTACTGGCACATCAATTATCTGGACATGAGGGCAGTGTTTCTGGCATTGAATCACTTCCTTTCACATCTCAATGGCCAACATGTTCTAGTTTGTATGAACAACACCACAGTGGTCTCTTATATAAATCACCATGGAGGGCTGTGTTCCCCCTGTTTAGTCTTTTAGTAGAGACCAGACTGCTCTCCATCTGAGCGAAGTACATCCCAAGGTATGCAAATCTTGGAGCAGATATTGTCTTCAGTCAGGGGCTAAGGCCCAGGAAGTGCTGGCTTCAACTAGTGGTGCAGTCTGTTTGGCACAGGTATGGCCAATGTTTGTGGTAATGTTTTTTTTCACCTCAGAGGAGTCAACCCACTGTCCCCACTGGCTCCCAAGACGGGGACTGGATTCCAAGACTGCATCTGTATGCCTTTTCCCAGATAGATAGAGGTTCACCTGGACTGAGTTTGTGTACTTCTGATACCACCGTTCTGGCTGATATGAATCTGGTTCTCAGACCTAATATCTCTCCTGGACAGAGTCTTTTGGGAGCTTACAGGGATCTTCTGTCTTATGCTCGGAGAGGGTCAATGTTTCACCCTCAGATGGAAATAGGAATTGGTCTGGCCCCTTGTACATGCTAGTCTCTAAACAGAGGTTTCAGAGACCATTCTGAGTTCCAAAAGGTCATCTACTAGAAGACTGTATGCACTGTATAAGTATGCAACAGCATGTTGACCCTGTTCACTGCCCTATTGGTTCAGTGCTGCAATTCTTTTATAAGCGCCTCCTTGCAGGGTTTGCTCCAGCTACACTCAAGGATTATTTGTTAGGGAGCAAATCTTTAACTTCATTTAAGCCTTTACAGTTAGCTTTAGATAAGTTTCCCATAGCATCAAGTCCTGACACAGTGTTTCACTCCCTGTCTCAAGGAACCGTGTTACATACGTAACCTGATTATAGCATCTGACTTGTGCTTTGCCGCTGCTTTAAGTGCACAACACACCTGCCAAAATGCTTAGAAATTAGCACAAATTGACTATTGTAATCATAATTCCAATTAGTTTTTTGTTTAATTGTGCAGCCCTAACTATTTCATTAAGAAGAAGAAAATGACTACGATGAAGTCAGTCATTTATGTTGCCAAACTAGAAAAATGCTGCTTGACTTTTGATGTAATTTTAATAATTAATTTTCATTAATCATTTTCATTTTTCACATAATTAAGTACCATAAACAGGAGGGAAGAATGTGTTTTGTGAACATGATGGACAGTGAAATATTGTATGTATTATATTAGTGTGTGGTTATGTATTTACAGTTGAAATGAGTTTGTATATGCACACATTTCTGCTCAGGAATCATTTTTGAATCCAAGCAAAATGAGCATATCTATAGATGCAACCTTATATCTAGTGCCTCTTGGAAAGTAAACAAAACAATATGTTGCATTGCCATGACAACAGCTGTTGTAATATCAAGGCATCTGTTTAACAATATACTCATTTTCAATTCTGTATATTTCGGTCTCCATGTCTTTTTTTCCTTTGTGTGTGCAGCAGATTCTACAAAGTGTCTGCTTTTGTGCCTAAAATCGGCGCAAATAACATGTATAAATGTGCAATGTTAAAGAGATAATTTCATGTTAATATCAATGTTTAGGCTTATTGAGGGAAGCTATTAGATTGGCCACAAGGTGGAGACATTGACCCTCATATGACTGCATACTTATAGTCACATAAATGTAACGCTGAAGTAGATAAACATCAGACACAAGTCAGTGCTGTTTGGCAACAATCATTCCAGTTTCAAATACCACACATTTATAAGTTGGCATTACCTTTTTAAAAACTTGACATTTTCTCACATATCACTAACCACAAGCAATATCCCCAAGGCTAATAATGATGGATTGGACGTGACAGTAATTTCCTTACAAATCTCTTTAAATATTTTTTGGGCCAAGTTATGTTCTGGCAGTATGTTTCTGAAACATATACACTGTCTGTTTGGCAGTCACGTATCTGGTTGAAATTCCAAAAGTACTGTTTGACACAGCTTTCATTTTAAATAAATTTATGGTTGTTGACAGATGGCTAATTATATCCAGGGGACTATTTGTCTGACTTGCTCTACAAGAAGTAGTTACTGTTATTTTTAAAGATGATTGGTCTCAAATGTTGATGGAATTTCCAGGAGAAAAAGGTAACGGGATCTATTCAAAAAGGATCTTGATGAGACTTTCATCTACTTGTATGGTGGACAAGCGAAAAGATTGGACATACACAGAATGTGTAATTTTGCCTTAAATTCTTATACCATATATATTTTACCAGGTTTGAAGCTATATTTCTGTGTTTATTGATTCAAAAGTGAAATAGGTGGGATAGTTACAGAGTTAATATATTTCTTTGTCAAAAATATTTATATTGACAAAAATGGTAACATGAACAAAATGAGTCTTCAAAATTGAATCACTCACATTTTCCAAAGTAAGAAAAACCAAAACAAATGCAAGAGTGACTCCCAATGTCCCTTCTTGGACCTACTATTGAACTATAATGTCTAATGTGCATTAGTGAAAGTGATAGAAAGGCTGTAACTAAGGTGCCATATTTCATCAACCTTTTTCCCCTCCCGTTGGCTGTTTTTCCCTCTAACCCCACTTCAGTAACAAGACATTGTATCCCGCAGGCAGCCAGACGGACAATTGATGCATGGTCGCTGCTAGCGAAGCGTTGTTTGACATTCAGCTGCTCCCTACATTATCTGCTAATTGACAGTCCCTATCTGCCCTCTGGCGAGCTGGGATGACACGTGTGGGAAGGGCCGAGGTGAGGGGAGAATTGGGAAGTGCCAATCACATGCAGATTATCAGAGCAAAATAGTAGTACCAGAGCCCTAATCTGACCCAGCTGTTGCAAGTTTTGTGGGTTAATGGTTTCTCTACCAATGCATTGACCCTGTTCTCCATACACCGATTCTCAATTAAACTGTTATTATGTTTTATAATTATCATTGTTTTATTACGTACCATTATGTTTTTTTAGTTTTTCAAATCATTTGGTTGCAAACAAAAATCTTTGCATAATTTGACATTATAGATTGATTAGAAATTATGCACATTAAATATTGTTGAGTGATGTTTTGTAAGTGATATTTACCTTGATTTTGTTTTTACCCTGAAGTGTTTTCTTAACACATCACAGGTTTCCTACATCTCAAGTACACTCATCACTGACAGTTTTGTCTCCTTGGTAACCAGCTGCACTGATCTTATATAAATATTGGTAAAATTGTTGGTGGTGTTGGAAATTATGCCAGAGTAACAGCTGTTGTTTATGTGAATACAGATACAAATAATTTTCACAATTTTTAAATGTAATATTTTTGGTTATAGTGGATTTTTTTAAATTATAAGATTAAAAAAAATATTTTTATGAATGTTTAGGACTGGAACAAAAAATGTAAACAGAAAAAGCCTTTTATTAAAAGGCGTAACTAAATTAGAGAGAAATTGTGAAAACTCTTCATGTAACAAATGTCTCTTTTATTAAAAATCCTTCTGTGGTGTATGAAAGTGCCCAAATTTACAGAAACACCTAGTTGTGTCAAATCTGCCTACTGTGCTGTCCAGAGAACTTTAGTGAGAAAAACAGACCAGTCAATGCCACTGCTCATTTCAAAAACTGAAATCTGCTAAACTACTCAATCAAAATAGTAAAAACAAGGTCAGCGACTACAGTGCAAACTTTGAAATGTGGGTTTTAGTGCGAAAATTGAGGAACATTCAGAAGAGCCCACAACATCAATCACTAATATACAGATACTAAGATGTCGAAAGGTTTTCTTAAAAAAAAAACAACTTTTCAGTCAAATCCTAATCAAAGAGTTGTTCAGCAGCAAACTTAAACTTCAGGCAGCGCACAATAAAACATGCAACAAAATATGTTTATGAAAATCATACGTTTATAACAAATGAAAAGGGCAATAAAATTGTGAAAATAAACCAGTAACCTCAATATTCTGGCTATTCTTTTGTAGAATGAGGTTTTTCCCTAAACAGACCATAATTCAGTTCAATTCTTTGTTGATGCGGGGGTTCAGGCAGCAAGTTTGAATTAGGTATAAGGTAACTGGATGATTTAGTGAAAAATCTGTTCTGATCATTTTTGTCAGGCAGAATTGAGTAGTCTGACATCTCATGCCAAGAAACTTCCATAGTCTGATTGTCTTGGCTGAGATGCGCTTTACTTGCTCCAGAAGTGTGAACAGAATCATCTGAAAGTTATGAGTATTGGTTCTTGAAGCTTCTGGCCTTCCATTTATGCATCTCAGTGCAGCATAGGGCCCCTGTGAGGGACTGGGCTATTCTGTAAAGGGCTGATCCTGTGATATTCTGTATGGGGGTGGCTAGGGAGGACAATATAGTATCTATATTGTATATATCCATACATTTTAGTTATAAATAAACACCACCACAGTAGTATACATATTATTGCTCTGTTGTTTGGCAACGTCCATAGTGGTCCATAGTGTTTATTCAGTGCACAGCTCTGGAGAATTAGGGTGTTAAAGGGGTGAAAAGCTTAAAAGTGACTAAAAAGCTTAATACATTTTGCTCTGTTAGACTTATATCATATTTTTTAAGTGTTCTGAAGACAAATGTGTTTGGTGAAAAGCTAACTAAGGTAGCAATTTGTTAAAAATGTAAATTAAATTTATTAATGCATTTAGCTCAAGATTTAACAAAGTAGGTTCTTGCGTTAACACTACCTAATTTAAACAAATTTGAACTGTATTAACTACTATTGTTTGCATGCAGTTGTATGAATGCACACACAGGGACATAATAATACAGGGACAGGGACATGAAATAATTTTATTTTAGTTTGTTTTGATTAAACCTATTTCTATGCCTTCAGAACACAAAAATATACCACTTCATATTTGTATCTTATAAACTCTTGTGTCTCTTTGAAACTTGAGATTAGTCAGGACAATCCACAGCAATTGTAAAGACCAAAAACAGTAGAACATAAAATTTTTTAGCCTAGGTTTAGAAAAAAAACACAAAGAAGGCAAAGAAAAGGAGGTAAAGGTTTTTATTTTAACCCTTAAATTTGGTTTAATTAATTATTATGAATACAATGTTTTTTTTTTTTAAATGTTCAAGTGTTGTCATCTTGTATTGTACGTGGTTGTGCGTGATGTGTATTGTATTGTGTAATATGAAGCATGCATTGATGATACAGACTAATTATGAACATAAAATCCAGAGGCAGTAAGTTCTGAAACGTTCGTTGGCAATTCAGAGTCTCTATACCATGACTGTGAAAAAGTAATTTCCTTCAACCACCCAGACGCTGAACAATGAGACCAGGGGATTAAACAGTCATTGTGTCTTGGAAAAGAACAAAAGAGAAAAAGGAAATATGGTTTGTTTAAGCTTGCCACAGTTTCATTTTGTGGATTTTTCTGACATGATTTCCATAAGGGGGAATTTTTCTTTCAAGATACCATTTCTACTGTCACCATCAGACATAACATCATCTTGTTTCTGGAGCACAGATTTTTTTTTCTTTTTGTGTCTGATTAAATCTTTAGGATTTGAGGATGGATTCAAATCACAAGGGAATGCTAGAAGTTGCTAATTTAAGTATGTATTTGCTGCCTTTTTTTCTAAGCAGATTTTTTAAAAAGACAGAAGAAAGAGGAGAAGAGTGCAATATATCCTTTGATTCTGGTACAGTCTGTCAAAATTTCTCATTTTATCCACAGAACGAGAGAACGTGCATCCCTCAGAATGTCCCTTTGGAATGCTACATTTAAGAGAAAATGACTTTGGTCAATGCCCTGTGGAGTCTAAAAATGGTTTAGCTTTTTCTTTGAGTTTCCACAGAATTTATTTTACAAACCTTGGAACAAATTACACTGAGTTTTAAGGCAGTGGGGTAGGGGAGTCCAGGGCCAATTACGATTTGTTTAAAATTTCCTTTATGTACTGCTACAAATCTAACATTACTACCTAATGACACCATTGTCACAACTGTAATGTAAATTAAACAAGGGCACCATTATTACCTAAGCTTACTTTAATAGCATATTATTAAGGTTACTATATTTTTCACCTTTATGTGCTACTAATTGTTTGAGCATTTTAGAATAATGTATTTAAAGAAAACAAAAAAGTGTCACCTATGTTGTAATTATATGATAAAAAAATATTGTGATCATCTGTTAAATCCCAGTCTTCAACTAGATTCTTCTTGATTCTTCAACAACTCTTACTGCCTAGAGCGAGGTCTTCAAAGCTCTCTATTGTGGTTCACTGAACTTTGCTTCAGAAAAGTAGCTCTAAAAATGAGACAAACAATAAAACTGAAGAGACGCAGTTGCAGATGTCTACAGACACCAGGACTAATACTCAGTATTTTATATTGTTGAAGTCGAATCCCTATTTTATGTACTCTATACATAGCACAAAGCAACTGCAGGGCACAAAAATTGTTAAGAGTAGCCATTACTTTAGACACTGGGTGGGTGCATGAGATGTCAGGATGGTCAAGATCCAAATGTTTTCTGAACATAATCACCTCAGAACGGCCCTGGCTTCACTTCTGCTGTCAGATTCAGAACAAACAAATTAAACATGTAGAAATAATGAATGACAACTAAGGCATTTCTTTGAGATGCAGGGGTTAAGAAGAGCATGAAGGAACAGACCTGTCTACATTAAGCCCATGAGAAAACCCTGCAGGGGAACCGTACATGCTAATGTGAGATCTTCAAGGGTTTGCGAACAAATTTTAGCAAGTTTAGCAGAAAGTTTAGCCTTTTTTCTTTTTATCTCCCTTTCTGCTCATTAACACTGAAGAAAGTCAAACTGGGCTGTGAAATTTAAGAGGAAATGTATAAAAAGTAAGGACATAAAGTCTATCGACATTTCAGATTTTGAGAATTTCGCTAAAAATATTCTCTTAATGGATAGACTAGCCTCATTTGGACCATGTCATATGCTGTGCTTAACAGTGCTTCAGCTACATAACACAGACCATGTCTTTGCAGTAATTCAACATGTCATCTAGTCCTGTGCAGCCAGCTGATAGGGGGCAAAGAGCTAATGATTAATACCACGATATAATGGGCAGAAAAAAATATGGCAAGTTCACTATGGAGGCGTCTCCTGTACCTGACCGATAGCAGCAGGGTGTAGACAGATAAACAGGAAACAAACCCCCTCAAATCCACTTTTGGTAAGATGCGTGGAACAGGAGAGGCCATGCCAATAAATAACGATGCTTTATTGCTTTGCTCTGATTGGCTATGGTAAATATAACAGCGTATCTCCAGCTAACAGCACGGTCACAGGTATTTTCAGCAATATTTGACAGGTCTAAAGACGAGACCCATTGGATTACAGGTTGTATAATGTCGTTACATCATCACTGCAATACTAAGTTGGTGAAACTTTGTGGAAGAAGTATCGAGCAAATAGGACAAAGCAGGTAGCGCTAATTTGCCATTATGCGTTGTTCAACCTATTTGTCTTCTCTCTAAGTATTTTTATTTAAAGTGTTTACTCAAAATGAAAGTTCTGTACAAATTATTTACTAAATCTCATGCTGTTCCAGTGCTGTATGGTGTTTCATCAGCAGAATGCAAAAGAACATGCAGAATTTTAGTGATTGACAGCCCTGACTGACAGCGATATCAAACACTAATCTTCATTTGTATGATTTTGTTGCAGTTATATAAGTTACCTTTTTAATTTACTTTAATGTAATTTGGTGCTATTACATGATTTTAGATTTTTAATCTAGTTTAATCTAAATTTAGTTTCTATGCAAGTAAAAATGTAGACTAAACAATCATCATATGGTATTTATGCATTTCTAAAACATTGTCCTGTATATTTTGTTAGTAACTTGCAGTTTAGCTGGCTACTTTTTATAAAGGGACAGCTTGACTGTCGTTGAAGTATTAGTTGAATTAATGGATAGACAGCCATTATGCTAACACTACTTGACAGCAGCAATAGTTGGATATAAAGCTTGAAAGTGTTAAGTAGCTGGCCAGCTGCATAAGAACAACATACTTTCAAATGAATGTACACCTGCTATGTATTATGTCTAAATTTTGTGAAGCTAAACACACAAAGAAACAAGTACAGGCTCTCGGAAGCCTCACTCTGTCTACACTCTGCTGTATACAAGCAATCATAATAATAGTCTGCATTTATGCAATAACAGAACAAGCACAGTGGGAATGTGAACATAAAACCATCAGGACGACCCTCATTAGCGCTGCCGTTTTTCTTTTAAATTGCCTCTGTGCACGAGCTCTGTAATCGCTTCCATATGGCTTTGGTCAACCCTAATAAATAGCATCACGTTTTTCCGGCTCAAAGCAATCCATATTTAACAGAAACCTCAAGTATTCCTCTAATACGCTCGACATGTCCAGGATTTCCTCCCATTTATCGAAGGTTTGCAGGCTGTAGTGTTTTCACTGCTGTTCATATATGTATTTGGAAGGAGCTAATGTAGTTATGGTGGATCAGGGGCCCAGATTCACTTCCTCTGTCAGTGGGCTGCTGTTTCCATTACTCATGTGGAAGAAGCTGTAAAGAGGGGCTGGTGTGTAGACATGTGGTCCAGTGGCTACTGCCACTACACTCAGGTCTCTGGTCCTTTCACACAAATTGATTTTGTTCTATGCTAATATAAATGACGTGTGTGTGTGTGTGTGTGTGTGTGTGCGCGCGCATATATACATACAATACATTAACTTGAATATCTTGTGTGCTTCTGTGAAAGCAAGGAAATCTGACCTTTTGTAAAGGAGTTACCATGATCATATGACAGATTTGCTTACAATTCCATTTGGCTAGTGATCTAGAAAAACTGCAGCATCTAAAATACTTAATTTTATACAATATAGCTGACAATATAGCTATCATAAGTGTATATCTTTGGTGGAAAAAGTTACAGACCAAAGGTCTTTTTCATTCCATTACTTACAATGGCAGACATTACAGTGAGACTGGTGCATTGTTTTAGATATTTGCCAGATGGGAGCATGACACCCTACATTGTGTCAGAATGGCTCATGTCTCCGACTCACAGAGCCCTGGAAGGCTCAGGCAGATGTCCATCAAAGTGACAGGATCTGGCGCTTACAGCTGCAGGATCATGGGTAAAGCGGGTAAAAGCGGGCAGTGGATGAGGCTGTACCCAGAGCCACAGCAACACCACGTCCAAGTGTAAGCAGATGATGCACATTTCAGACACGCTAATTCAAGCCGTCAGTTCATCCATGAAACCATTTCTTCCTG
Source organism: Yasuhikotakia modesta (assembly GCA_036877545.1). NCBI lineage: Eukaryota > Metazoa > Chordata > Actinopteri > Cypriniformes > Botiidae > Yasuhikotakia > Yasuhikotakia modesta. The sequence goes on along the minus strand of JBAJNP010001848.1, from coordinate 26,269 downwards.
CACTCTTTCGCTGCCCTGCCACTCACACTGCTATGCGCTTCAACATGAAAGGAGAATTTACTAATATGAATTATTTGAATTATTATTGATCAATGCTTTGACGTTGTTGCTCATATTTTTTTTTCCTTCTTAATTAAATAATTATTGATATTCATTGGGGTTGAACCCGTTTTTGACTTTCATAGCTTTAGCTAATGGTAAATGCCTACTAAATTTTATTGATAGTAATTTTTTACATGTTATTTCTACATGTAATTTTCTACATGTTGAAACTGCCATTGTCAACTGTTTTTGTGTACAGAGAGAGAAATCTTTTGCATCTTCGTAAGTGACAACTCATCTTAATTTCAACAGTCTCTTGTTATTTGTACACCTAATTTAAAAACTCTAGGAAATACTAAGAAACTAAGAACTGGTTAAATTAGATTCTGTTGCAGAGAGGTAAACTAAATATCGACTTTGTTATTTCTGGATAAAGGCCAAGTTAAGTGCAGCCATTCTGACTTTCTCCTCAGACGTTAAACAGTCCTATCTGGTCTTGCCTACTTATCTGCTCCAGGATTAGTCCTGTCTTTTGTTGTTGCCTCAGGCATGTTACTCAATTGCATTTTCAACCTTTTAAAATTAACAGCCTCCCTCAGTAAAATTATGTTTAAACTGGCAACATGGAACAAGCAGAAAGCTGAGAATATATGGAGTTTGTCAAGTTACTGGTTGATTTGTGGCATTGACCTATTAATTTGTTTTATCTTGTTTATTTTTCAGTGTGGCAAGCATGAAAAGTGATCTGCTTCTAAAGCTTGACAACCGAAAATTAATATATCATGCAACATCTTGTTGGCCAGACTACAGATCATATCATCACCATGGTAGCAAACATATAGACTGAGTTCATGAACAAATCTGTATGTGTGCCCATTAGACTATGGAATATTGTAAAAATAAAAGATGGGTCTGACAAAAAATAATTCTATAACTGTTAAACACAGGGCGTAACATATACTAGATTTGGAAACTGTAATAGCTTCATATGAAAATAAAAAAGATTTAAGATCATAATAGTTGTGGTACCATTTCAAAGATTCCCTTAGAACTCCAAAGACATTTATGGTGCAGGCTTTTAAATTTGCTTAACTGTCCACCACAGTGGTCCTTCCTTTCTAAGGACAATATATTTTGCAGGTGCCGTTTTGGCAAACTAGTCAGTCACTTGCATTGTATGTCTGCTGGAATTTTCCTGGTCTACTTGTTTTTAATACATATGAAACATTTTAGTATTTATTACTTAAAAAGTGTAGTTTTTTGAGGTAAACTTATATAATGGCAATAAGGGTATTTTATTTTTTAATGGAATGACTTCAAAGTAGTCACCACACTTGTGCGACATTTAGGAAATGATGGGGAATTTTAGGGGAATAAGTAAGGCACCTGGTTTAGTTTCTGTGCATCTCTCTTTTCCGCACATAGAGAGAGTGAGCACAAGCTAATCACTGTCTTCTCATGAACACCTGGATTCGATCTGATGCAGATGTCGCTGTCAGACACTAAAACTGAGGATAAAAGAAAATTTGTAGACAAATAAAACTGACAATTTATCTTGCAGTATTTTGTAGAGACTGTGATACTTGCCAAAAAACTATGAATTTATTCTAAATGCAATAATTGTAAAACCTAAATCCACACAAAAAAAGGTATCCTACCAAAATATTTTTTGATATGTAATGCAAATAGACCTGTGTGTGAATTAGTATGCATCCTAAAACTAGAGACACAGAGAGCTGTTTTGTTTCCATTTTAAAAGTCCACATATTTTAAAAAAGAAATTAAAAAAGGTTAACAGGGCTTGCTTTAAACCTCCAAAATCATGAAGTTTAGAGTTTTTTTTTTTACTTTTCTAATCTATATAACATCTTTGTGTCTTATGTATGTACTCAGCGTGGCAAACACAAGGGGGTGCCCTTACCCTTTCACTGTCAGGGCAGTAGGGACCGTGTGTGGTTGAAATAAACACACGCAGACAGAGCGGGTAAGACAGTGATGCTTCTGTGCGGATGTCATAAGCATTCTAAACACAGTTCATTCATCACAGTACACTGATCAGCTATATGACAGCACAATATACAGACCAACAGTCATGTCAGGTCTCTAAATTCCAACTTAGATTTAAATTGCATCTGACCAGTAACTTTGGCATTCACCGTGTTCTTTCTTTCTTTCTTTCTTTCATATTCAACACTCACTGAAAAACACTAAAATGTACTATAAGGACAAATGGAACAAGAAAGAATGGAGAAAGTGAAGTCTTGCTCTAGTGCTTTAACACTTGTTCAGTCCTCTGGCAGTACAGATTTGATGTCTAATGCCAGTGATTTTCCCCTTTTGTGAATTAATTAGTCTCTGCCAGCCCCAGCCACATTTGTCATTTGAATTTATGCTAATGAGGGCTGAGGGGTCCTGGTAAAGCTGATAGGCCAGAGAAGCTGCCTCAGTCTTACAGGGTTTACAAGGCATCTTCTTTGCCTCACTTTCTTTCTCTCATGCTCTCCCCCCTTTCTCTCTTTCTCTCTCTCTCTCTCTTGTTCCCCCATCTTATCAACCCCCAATTCCCAGCTGTATGGACTCCTTGACCTGTCACTCCAAAGGGGGGCTTCTGGTGTCCTATGCTGATAAGGTAGCTAATTATCTCTGTGTCGGGAAATGGACTTAAAGGCCACACATCCTCATACTCTGTGTTCTGGTGCCCACATTGAAAGCAAGGCCTGTATATCCCCTCCCCTCACTTAACACAGACTTTACCTAGCATTATAAAAATTCTCACTGGTAATCTTTTTGTCTGTAAATTGGTCTTAGAGTAATAAGAGTTTAGCTGAGCTAACCATCATTCCAACATTATTTGTTATTGATGTGCAACACTAATGTGATGCATGAATTAACTGTTAATATGCATTCTAGATTTGTAAAGGATATGATTACAAGTGTGGTCATGGGGTCCATTTGTTAAAAATTTTCCAAGTCTTCTTTTGTCAAGTTTTAAAGTGTATGTATGTGGGTGCATATGAGCTGGTTATGATGTCATATGAATATTGTTCAATATTGTTATACTATAGTTTGTTCTGGTCTGTAATTCGCTGAATGGATAATATTTTTGTCAAACAATGATGTTTAAGCTATATTCTTAGCCATTTCTGTAGTCATTTTAATATCTCACTCATAGATTTACAGATTTTCTGTTACTGTGAAATGATTTAACAAGCACCTGGCAGACCAAGTGAGTGACTGCCATAATTTTATTTAACATAGGCCACTTTTTAAAACGGTAAATGTCTTGGAACCGCAGACTGTATAACAATGGACAAAAAGGCATGAAATTGCAGAATTCAATACTGCAGATGTATTTTCTTGAAGACATGAATGAACTTTTTTTAATCGTTTTGGGTCCAGCATGTTATAGAAGAAGGTTTATAAATAGAGATGAGAGTGTCTGAAGATAAAGTCGCTACATCCTAAAGCCCCACACACTTTCTTTGACTCTCTCTCTTTCTCTCTCTGTTGCAAGCAAAAAGGCTCGCTCAAAGTCCGGGGTACATCTTGGCAACGATTTTTGCGCAGCTGAGCAATGCACTTTCTCAGTCCTTCCATTTAGAGGGCCAGACATAAGCACTTTGCTGCTTCTCTGTCTCTGTAATTTCCAGACTCATTGCTGGGGAGAGGCTATCTATCCCACGTAATGCTTCACATGTTGCTTATTTTGACATGAACTTTGCTTCAAGTGGGAGTCAGATGGCTTAGACAGTGTATTTTTAGACAGTCCAGTTGGCAACAGCAGCTCTTCACTGTACTTTCCATTTTTGCAGTAAGTGTCTTCCCTGTTGAGCACCAGATACTGCTGTTTAGAACTAACATTGTTTCCAAATTTCGAAAGTAGAATGTAAAATTAAACAGAAAACTTGGTCACTTGGTCAGAAAACTCATTGACAGATTATAATAATTACATAAATCAAGTTTTACTGCATTCCTACATTGTATTGTTTCAAACCAGAAATAATTCTATGTGCACTAAAAAATAATAATTGCAATAATAATTGTGTATACGCAAGTGCATTCTCGCAAGTGATTTTTTATATTGAAAACTTGAAACACTTACTAGTTTAAGAATCATTTTTTAACAAGTGCCTGATTTATTTGATGGGCTATAAAAAGAGTTAAATATGTTTTGTCACATCTCAGCAAGTGAATGGCTTGCCACTGTGTGTTTTTGTGGTGCCATCATTCAGTCATGACACATTGTTCTGCAGCTTCTTAATAATTAGTCAAAAAACATTTATGTTTCAGGTAATTGTCTCAGAAACCTCCAGGTCCTGCACCAACTGCGCAACTGTAATTGTTACGAGAGAATGACATTTTAACACAGCTTTCTATAGGTATTATAAACCTTGGAACAGAATAATGTGATGATAGCCTTACAGTTTTTATATACATCAGATTAAAGTCAATTGACCCTGAATTCACTTCTAAGTTAGGATAGGAGATATTTTAACATAAAAAATACACACTTCAGTCTAATCATGTTTAATTAGTCTTACTCTTCGCCTCTTTCAATGCATTTTCTATGCAAGTTGGAAACAAAATAATAATAAACAAAATGTACCTACTAAATAGATAAAAGAGCACACAATCCCTCAAAATAAAGAGAAAACAGGAAATAGCCTGTTTTATGTACTAATTGTAATGTATTGTTGCAGACCAGGCCCACTGAGAGGACAGTCAGATTTCATTAACACTCCCAAACTGCCACAGTTGGCAGCTGAGACTCTATATCCAACTCTCCATATACGCGTGCCACAGCACTAAACACACCTCCCACTGTGCCTCATGGGAAGTCCTTCATTCCACTTCACGTAGCATTTTAATTGTTGGAAAACACAGAGGGATGGATAGAAAAATGAATAATTGTGTTTTTGCAGAAAGTTGTGCAGCCTCAGAAATCAGTTGTGCAACCTTTCTTGAACCTTTTTGGTAAACAAAAATATGACAATGATGGACACAGGATTGAGGTTTAAATGATTAAAAGATGCTATGCAGTATTAACCTTAATTTTTGTGCATTCATAGCCTGTATTATTTATATTGTATTAGTAATTGGTCAGAATGGTTGTCATCACAACTAAACAACTAGTCATATGAGGATGATTAGTTTTAGATTTTTTTCATATTCAGTATAGTAATATCATATATATCATAAAGTTATAGTATTATAATATTAACATTAACTAAAAAAACAAGTTTTGAGCTATGCCATCTACATCATTAATAGCTCTAAATGTTTACTTTGTCAACATTTTTTATTTCTCCTCAACATTTTAGAAGAGTTTAGAAGAAATTTGACACTTTAGTTATGTTTAGTTATATGAAGTATTTAGCTTATTATGTCTTCTGAGTTATGAATAAAAGATTTATAAAGTATAAATTTGCATAGATCTGTTGACCAGGACACATCAAAATAAACGCTAGTTTCAATGTTTAAATGTATTGTCCACTGAGCAAACAGACCTCACTGTTTAAAAACATTCAGATGCATCCATATCTGTATTTGATGTAGAAGCATATTCAAATTGCAGAATGCAGTTTCTTCATCAATGTGTTCTCAGCAACACACTGTCTTCAGCTATTTGGCTCAAAATCATGCCACCTACTCAAAGAGAGAGGGGGAGAGATGAAGGCTGTTGCTAATGTAATTTTGAAAGGATTACCGCAATCTTTGGTGTTTGTGGGGGGTGGATACATTGTCAGTGAGCGAAAAACAACTGAAATGCATCTCAACTTGCAGAAGTTCTCCTCACTACCTTCCTGCTTAGTTGTCAGGAAAGCGAGCCGTACACACATTATGTGCTTGTCAAGATGAATAACTGCCTTCAGCCAAACATTGAGTTAGACAAAAGCATGTGAGACACCCTCATGTAATCGTATCTGTTAAAGACAGCATTATGGAGAACGTAAACCTTGGTTGGAGAGCTGCCTAGTATCAACTAATTCCTTGTTGCTTTGTTTGCGCTCATTCAACTTGAGGACCATCTAAAACTCAAATCCTGATGGGCATGTCACATTCTGAGAGATGACTTAAACCTTTTCAAAACACTGACACACTTTCTACTGACTGCTAGAAAAATAACTGTCAACTTAAGCCACTCATAATTATGAGTAAATGCTGCTATGATGCATTAAAAGTTGTGGGCCACCTGTTTAATCAAGTTTCTCTTTTATTTTTGACAAGATTTTGGAAGAGGAAAATGGTGCCTCTATTGCACTATTTAATGTCAGTTATTTAGAACATAACATGCCTAGGCTAGATCTATTCTTTTCTATACTTTCCTTTGTTTGATTAAGGTTCTCATTTTGTTTCTCTAGGCAAAACTTTTTCATCTGCTAGGAATTAACTCAGTGTTGTTCTGTACCAGAATTGAACTTTATTCATGCGCTGTAAATCATGTGACAACTTGCCACAGATGAACCATATATGGTTTGTTGAAATTGCACAGACTGAGAATCCCTCTTTATCGGCCTTACAGACAAAAAGTAAAATGAAATCTGTGGATGTGGTTACCGTCCCATTTGGTAACGGAAAACCTGAAGGCATGACGGTGGGTAAATCCCAAAGACTAACCGTGAGCTTGTTAAAAGAGGGGACCAAAAAGTCAAAGCGTTTTCCCTGTACATACAGAGCTCAAGAAGAATGTGAATAGAGGCTTGTGGCTGTGACCTCTTGCTCTAGGGAACTCGTTCTGACTCGTGATGTGATCTCTACACACTGATGACTCACCAAGGCTGAAATAATAATCAAGAAGGTAATCAAAAAAGTTATAAATGTAGAAATAAGTGGTCAGTGAAGTGATGTATGTATTTTAATACTATATTATGTCTGTTCCTCTAGTGTACAAAAAATTAGGCAAAGACCCGAATGCTCGAAAAGCTTTAAGGAATCTACAAAGAAGGTCTGTTTTATGAATTTAGGAGGTTCATTGTTCCAAGTGGTTATGAAAGAATATTAAAATTTCAGCTAAATTCTAATTGCAAAATGACCCAATAAAGCACTAGTTTGGCATGGTGTCTTGTCAAGGGTAGTTCTTAGTAGTTTTATTAAATATAAACTACTTTTTGGGGGCAGTTGGGCTTGTAATCAGTAGGTTGCTGGTTCGATTCCAGCACCGGCAGATAGCAACTGAAGTGCCCTTGAGCAAGGCACCCAACCCCTGATTGCTCCCCAGGTGCTGCAGGGGTAGCTGCCTACTGCTCTGTGTGTGTGTGTGTGTGTGTGTGTGTGTGTGTGTGTGTGTGTGTGTGTGTTCATGACTTGCAGTGTGTGTTCACTCCTCACATGGATGGGTTAAATGCAGAGGTCACATTTCAGTTATGGGCAACTGTAACTGACAAACACGTCACTTTCACTTCACTTCAAATATATGAAATGTTAAATGTATTATTTAAATTAACTGAAATAAAACTTCCTCCAAGTGATACGGTCCGTTATCCTAACTGTGGGCTGTTTACCCTTGCCATGCAATAAAGCAAGCTGGAAATAAAGCAAACTTTAATGTAGAATGAGTGGTTATAGGTGTATGTTCAGAGTAATTTTAACAAAACTACTTTAAGCATAGTTCATACATTAAGAATTACAATTTAAAAATATACGATCATAATTTTAAGCCTTTTTAATTTCTCTCAGCTTCTGTAAACTTCTGTAAAATCACAAAAATAAAGAGTGTTTTCAAAAAGCTTACCAAACACTCTTACCATGTCTTTGGTAAGACATGGTAAGAATCTACCCCAAAGGGGTAGATCCTTTCTCAAATCAAACCATTGGTTAAGACAATATTCCTATAGTGTGCTGGTTGGGATGCTCAAACAAACAGTGCAGAATTACCTTTTTTTACTTTTGAATAAATTAATTAAATATTAATCATTTTAATTCAACACACAAACACAACATAAAATCTAACCTTTATAGCCTTTGCTTTGGTCAAAAATAAGCTAAGTGATAATGAGTGTTTAAGGGGAAAACCCCCATTGCTGCTGCATCTGTTAGTGTCTCTGTGTTTGCCTTGTACTGAGTTCCAGATTCTAGTATAAGTATGTTGGGACAAGCCCTCCCTGTGTGTTGGCTGAAACTGCTAAATGAAGCTGATCAATCACAGAGGTGGAACCTGCGACAGTGATTTAAGGGTCCGCTTCTTGGCTCTTCAAATGTCGAGGTGGCCCATGTTTCCTCTGGCAGGCACCACCCGAGCCCTCCTGCAGACAGATGGTGTATAAGCAGAGGACAGTTGCCCCCTCCCTGTCTTTCAGTCTTGAGGGCAGCTGGGCTGTGCGTGGCATAGAGAGAAGCCTGGCATTGAGATGGCGGTGGGGCTTGTGGACCACGGCCTCCGTTTGAGGTCCTCCTGGCAGGGCTTCTGTCAGTGTGTCTCGCCCGTAATGCTGGAACTCATCAGAGGCTGTTGGAGAGACTCTACTGATGTTGAAAGAGATGTGAAGAGAGTGGCAAGGAAAAGCTGACCTATATTACTGTAAAATACAGTAACTTGGAGTTGTCATTGATGGAGTCTGATAGATGAGGTCTGATGATTAAGAGACTTTGGTACAAATTATGTTATCATATCTCTTTCGGGGCTGGCATTTTGAAGGAACGTTTTAAATAGTTTGTGTACATTTGTCTCATGGACATAAAATAATTATTATTAATAAATTATTACTTTTTTGTTAAAAGGGTTGTATTTTAGGTTTCTGTACATAAGGTAGAAAAATGAATAAAATATGTATGTGTCTGGTGGGATTATTATTTTTATTAGCTTTTCTCATAAATAATAATTAAATGATATAACCCTTCCTCTGTAACTGATTTGCTATAGGCAGACAGTTGTGTGCAAGTTATAGTGGGGTTACTACCTATTGCTTGCTCAGTCCACAAAAGATATAACCGGTAGGTAGAGGTTTTTACTGGGTCTTAAAGGTTTGTTAGCCTCCTATCTAACTCATTGCCCTGAACATTGTTCAGTTTGTTTAGCACACCCACCGACAATATAACAGCTTCCAGCTCAGGATGTTGATTAATAGCATGTGAATGACCTTGTATCACATGGGCCACAATAACACTTCTACACTCTCCTATTTAAATAGGAAAGGGACATCACTCAGGAGAATTTGCACACACAGGTAGCATTGTATTATCTAATAGGGGTTATAATATTTACATTGATTGCTTGTTTCTTGTGTCTCCCAAAGCAGAGCTTTGGAAGGTTCACATTCATAGTTAGTCTCAGAGGATCTTCATGCTGTGAGGAAGGACCCTTGGGTGTACATTGTTAGTATGCGTTCTGATAACTGAAGAAGGTGATGCCTCATCACATGAAAATATCTTTTGTGAAACTTTTACTGTTTCCTGTGTCCCTGTAAATTTGAAAGCAATTAAAACTATGAGCTTTGTTCAAAAGTTGTTCAGTCATAATTTATTATGGGCTATAAATTTAAGGTATAATGGACTATAAAAACTGTTATGAAACAGTAGTGTATAAAGGTTATGAAAATGAATAAGTAAATTACACAAATCAGTTTAATTACTGAAGACAAGGACAGTAACTTTGTTGCCAAATTCTATTCCACTATTTTAACAAGTATTATCACAACACTGAATAAAATTCAGAAGGTATACCTACAGTAGGAGATTTATCTTTCACATATCTTTTCACGAAAAGGTCTATCATAAATTTCCTTAAATTTCTATCCCTTCTATCCCTAAATTTCAAATTTTAGAAAATTTTAGGCAACTTTCCGTATCTTGCCTTAGCAGATCCACCCATGACATGAAAGCCAATGTTGTGAACTATTTCTGTTTATTATTTTTTAAATACAGTATGTCTTGGGTTGCAAAGATGAAGCAACAGTATCACCTTTCTTCACTGTTTCTACCACCACAAGACCAAATTACTGTAGAAACCTGAGCTTCATACAAATACTTATCACTGTCAATTGTGCTTTTGCTCTGGATTCTGTTAGCTAATTTCAGCTCCTTTCATCTGTGTTATATCTTTTGCAGAGAGTTTTAAATGTAAACATTAAGTTAAAGACAGCCCTTATAGTGTGTGAAGAGGAGTGGAAAAGATGAAGGCCTATTTTGGCACTTACTCTGTACATCTTATAAATAAGTAATAACCCTGGACATGTAGCAGTTAGTAGAGGTAGAAGCACATCAACCCCACCTCTGTTTGCTTTCTACATATTTCATAAGCTTAGGAGGGGGCTGTGGAATAAAAGGCAGTTATACAAGGGTCAGGTCTGTTCACTGTCATGGCAACACTACTATTAATAATAGCAGTAGAAGTGTCCTCACCACCGACAAGGGCCCCTGTTGTTTTTATTTTTTTTTCCTCCTGGCTTCCTGGGGATGACAACAAAATTGGGCCCCTGTTGTAGCCATTACAGTCCAGCCTGTGAGGACACTGAACAGGTCGAAGAGCGTTTACTTTGGAAATTATCCACACTGTTTCCTTTACAGTGAGCAGGTCACCACAGGCCTCAATGGCCTGACTGTGTTTTAAAGGCCTGCTAATGTTCCTCTATTGTCACATTCAATAAGTGGCAACTCGTTGATATCTGTGTTGAATGTCTAATTAAATTCAAAGTGATGGAGAACAAACTAATACTGTATGGGTCAAATGCAAGGGGTTTTGCTAAAAATTTTTCATATTAATTCTCCAATGTATCAGAAACCAGGTACAACCACCAGAAAGTTATGGTTCTCTGTCACTTACTGTCTATCACTGTCACTTACTAGCCTGTTCTCTGCCCCGCATGATATCTTTTTTTTTTTCAGTTTCTGATGCACTTTGACTTTGTAAATTATTTTCTTTAATAAATGCATCATTACTCTTGGGTATATATGCAATGCATGATCTACCTTTATATCATGGTCTACCAGTCAGCTATGACAAATATTTTATAATCTGTTTCATGATTTTGCCTAAAGCCTCAGGCTTTTAAAATCACCTCTTTGAAACAATTTCTTGCACTAGTATAATAGATGTTTGAGCAGAGAAGCAAAAAGTTTAATTTAAAGAATATTTAAATAAGTTTGTGAAGTAAACAAAACTTGAAATTGTGGCAGGTTCAGACATACTCATTCAAACACAACAGTTCGCTTTTGTTTATGTTTTTAAGACTTATACATAATCAGATATAATCTTAATGTTATATGTCTTGAAATGTTATATGTCTCTTTAGGGATTTGTCTCTTGCATTTAATTTACGAAAGGTCTACCATTCAACCTCTGAATCTGAATCTTTATTTAGTCTATTTTATCCCATATCCTTATTTTTTTTTTGCAAAGAAACATTAGGTTTAATTTTACTTGATGACATAAACAGTGTCATTTAAATCACTGCACAGCCACAGTGAAAAGCAACCATATTGTAAAAAGCATTTAGGATTGATACTGTACAGCAGGTTAATTCTTAATGAGAGGGGTCTGTGACAGGTCTAACTCAGATATAAATGTAAATGGATAAACTGTGTTCCAGTAAAATGCCTTTAGATTCAATATAAATGATAAAACTAAGGATAGTGCAAAGAGTTGAGGAACAATCCAGTGATCATCAGTGATTATCCACTCCAGAACTAAAAATATGTTTAAGATAATTTCAATAATTAATAGTATTGCTGTTTAATGATACATCACCAAATAATAATAATAATAACTATTATTATAATAATAAATCCAATAGTAAAACAGTGCTGTCCCAGTTAATTACTGTTCATAAAACAATGAAACAATAAAACAAGTTACAGTACATTCTTATTACCCAGGTTTAACAATAAGTGTAGTTTAATTACACATAACAGGTTCTTTTTCCGTTCTAATATTGAAAAGACCCATTTTAATCATATAACAGGACATCCCATTATAAAGTCACAACATAGTAAAAGCCATTCGGTTATCTGTAAGTTGTTAACTCACAATACTGGTCGCAGGAATCCTTCCCCTCTGTTCTTATATTCTCAGGAGTGCCTGGATGTTTTATGGCCCTACAGTAACATCTTCTTGCCTCTCTGTTGTGGTAAGGAATATTATCCAGATAATTTCTTTTTAAAGGTTACTGTGCGTCTGAGGCTATTATTTTACTGCTCATCGTATGACATTTCCTGCCATTGCACTATAATTACTGCAATCTATGACCGAGTTAATCTTGAATTTGAATAATTGGACATTGAACTATACAAGTGCCAATACCACCACTTACTGTGCTATTGTAAGGGGCATTTTACTGAGAAATATGAAAGTCTAAAAGTTAAATGGGGTTTGCAGTTTATATGTTAATTTACTGTAGATTCATATTAATACCACTTGCCTTAACAAAACACAGTCATCACTCATGTAATCAATAAAGGGGGGATCATGTATTGCAAGATTGTTGTTATTGCAAAATTATCACTCTAAGACATTTTGTTTTTTCATTTTGTTACAGCTAGTTGCTTTGGTCTACTTATATTACAGTGCTAAAAGGCATATAATTAACTTTCTGGATTCTAACTGTTTATAAGGCATGAAACAATGTATTCATTTCGTAGTTATATTTTATTATGTGAAACATTTAGGTAGCATAGATAAAGCATTCTGGATGAGTGGTCCGATATTAGTTATTCCTTGGATATGCAGTAGAATATTCTGACACTTGGAGGGTAAAGTTGACCCCCCACTGAAAATGAAGTATTCCAGAAGGCTGGGCAATAAGTCATTTTATACTTATGGTCAATTGTTGTAATCATCAGAAAATATTTTCAACCAGTCACTTTGCTTATTTTGATCTTCCAAATGACTTGTCATTTCCACCCATCATTGTACTTCATCTTTTGAAAATCAATAATATCTATGAGACCCACAAGTATGGAACAGTACTAAGATATAAATTAAACAAACCAATAACCACTGGATTCTGGTTAAAATTATGAGAAATGTAATAACATTAGACAAAATGATACTAACCATTGGCTTAGGATGAAAAAGCATCTGCTAAATGCCAAATAACCACTTTGACATATTCACATTCATTATTGTCACGGTAAGTTATTCTGAATAATTCTGCCTAGCCGTAAGAGTCTCCAGTGATCCTCGCCATGCAATAACAACACCCTATAATGAAATAAAACCAATACATTCACGCTGAATGGGGGGATTGTGTGTGGAGGACTTTAACCTGACACTCTCTTTAGAAATAAAAATATTTATATAGCCCCATTTTTTATTTCTGTGTGAAGGACCAGGGACTGCAGCCCACCATGGTGATTCTGTTGAAAGTTGAACAGTAACTCATTGTTCTATTTAAGAAAATAAAAAAAACAATCCTAATCATGTAGTATGGATAGTCATAATTGTACAGTATGTAGAGGCTTTGTGTCTCCAGGCTTTTCTGTGATTTAAAAAATGTAGTGTGCATTGAATCAGACAACCAATTCAGTGGCCACCCATGGTTAGTCATTGTGGTTTGAGAAAGAGCCTCATTTTAGATGGTTTAGCATCTAACGTTTCAGCAGTGTAATATTTTATGGTAACCGTATTCTGCTTACATTACCCAGTCATAATCCTCATCTTTAACACAATTCTTAACTACCAACATGTTCAATGCAAACAATACGTAACAATACGCAGACACATGTGGACATGTGAGAGGTTTTGTGTGAACATAGGAGTGCCACATTTTCCCAGCAGGTTTTTGATGTTGTTGCGTTAATGGAATAAACTGCTGTCCTGTTGTTACATTCATATGAGTCATCGATTCAGTCACGCATACTATGTCTATTTAGCTACTATAGACACTCTACAATGCAAACCTAAACAGTTCTCACCCTGATGGCTCTGTACCTCCTCTAATCCTATCCTAAATCTGGTATAAAGGTAAATAGCCTTGATGCTAATACTATTTAGCAGATTCATTTGTATTTGCCAGGCCACATTAAACTGCAGCAGAGTTTTTGTGACCCACATTTAGCTTAAACCCGACCAAGGGCATAGATAGTTATTATTTCCAAATTGTGTATTGTGTAATAGATATGCAAACAGAGGAAGAGATTTTCACTAGCATGTTCTGATTGATTTCACATCATGATGGACAGATGTGAAAATTATAAAGATGTGTCTTTATCATGAACATGAGTCTCATGTTCAATGAGAAAACAGTGAGGTGGCTGCATCTAATGTGGGTACTAGTATCTTTTTAGCTTTACCATGGCCAAGTCACAGAAGCCCAATTAAGCACAATTAGAGAAATCCCTGGATTCCAGGGGATAATCTTTTGGATTGTAAGGCAAAAAGAAATGGAAAAAAAACAGCCTTGGCAGGGGAAGGAGCAGTCCCCTCTCAGAACAAAGTACAGCAAAATCTTATAATGTATGAAACACATGGATTAGCGGTTAGCAAGGGAGCAATGGGGAGATGTGGTTTTGTGTTCTCGTGGGACTGACTTGGCTTAGAACCGAAGTCCTGTGGGAGGCCCGAACTTAATTTCTGCCTGTGTAAATTGACAACTGTATCAAAATAAGTAAATATATAAGAACCTTGTCGAGCAGATTTGTTTGGTTTAAGTAGACAGGTGCTGTGAGTACTCCTCCACATTTTTGAAAGTCGAAGTCTAGTATTAGGAAAACGAGCATGCAATCTGACCCCAACAGATTTTTACATCTTAGAGTTAAATTTACTCATATTGTAGATAAATATGACTAATATGAACCCCAGCCACTAGAGTCTTAGCCTTGTTACAAAAATTGCACTTGCCAATCCCTTAAAGGAATAGTTTACCCAAAAATGAAAACCATTTACTTACCCTTATGTCATTCCAAACCTGGAATATTTTTTAATATTAAATATTCTGTAATATTAAAAAAAATTACATAAAGAGAAATATTAAAGAATGTATTGTACTGGCCAATGTTTAATATTTAATGTATGGGGCAGTTGTGGTCTACTGGTTAAGGAGTCGGGCTTGTAATCAGTAGGTTGCTGGTTCGATTCCAGCGCCGGCAGGTAGCTACTGAAGTGCCCTTGAGCAAGGCACCCAACCCCGGATTGCTCCCCGGGCGCTGCAGGGATAGCTCGGGCTGTGTGTGTGTTCACGACTTGTAGTGTGTGTTCACTCCTCACGATGGATGGGTTAATTGCAGAGGTCACATTTCGGTTATGGGCAACCGTAACTGACAAACACTTCACTTCATGTTTATATTACCAAAATGACAAACACAGAAGCACTAAGTGTGTGCATTGCACTTGTATTCAGACATTCCCCTATTATCACCATCAATTACATCATGTGCATTGTCATTGATGATAAGTCTCATGAAATTGACATCACAACATCATTGATGTCATTTTTGTGATGTTCTGTATGAATATACACAGTGGAGTACGACTTTCATAACTTTCCAAGATCTTATATTTTGATAATAACTTTAGCATGGTATCACTTGGAATATTGCTTCAGTCATATGGACTATTAACACTTTAATTTTGTTTTTATTTGTTAACTTTTTTGTCCTTTTATTTGTCAGTGTAGTAACCATTCACATTTATAGTGGACAGTACAATGTGGGTTTGGAACAACATAATTCTCCATAAACTATTGTTTTATAACTTTATCAGAGATGGCCGCACAGAGCTCTGTACAAATACTGTACATCTGCTGTTTCGTGCTGTACATAATCTTTCTGTATTGCCAATTGCTCAACTGTAATATTACAAAAGACTGCAATATTTTCATACAGTGGAAAGATAATCTTATACTTGACTTCAAATATCAAGTCCTTATAACAGGCACATTTGGACCATGAATAATGCACGAGTATTCAAGCTCCTCTCTGGCCCTGAAAGGAAGTGCTTACACCCTGCCTCAGTCACAGGATATCAGCAGCTAATTCATAATTCAGCAGGCTGGTGCACTTGCCACTGGCTGGTGGGCCTCTTGAAGACGCTCTTTGATTTCCTTCCCACACTGTACAACCTCAGATGGCTGCATGTGTCTCCCTCAGTTCACATGTTTGGTAAGTCACAGATGTCTTTTTTAACCCCAATGTGGTCATCAAAGTGAACGTGTGTGTGTGCTTCTAAGCATACCATCAATGTACCCTAACAAGTGTTCAGCAGCTTTGGTAATATTTTTGGGAGAAGAACAGTACAGTATTTAGGCAACTTCACATTAAAAATATACAGGCAGGCATAACACCTCAATACCTTTTACCACTGGGTCCAAACTTGTAGGCTGCTTTTTTAACATAAAAACATGAAAACAAAAAGACATTTTGACTAGTCTGTCCAGCTCCTAGAGGTCATACATGTATCTTAAAAGCATGGACTTGTGCATTACTACTTTTTATGCCTGGTAGACTAGTGCTTATAAAATGTCACACAAGTTTGCATAATAAATAATTTTAGAGACTGTTTTTTAAATACGTCAGAGAATGTTGTTCTTTATTGGCCAATGTTTTATAAACGTTCCACCTTTTGTATATGGGTCGACCTACTTGTATGACACTTTTCAGTGCTGTGTAATTGTACAGAATGAAGACATTTAGCTCCCTATACCTCTGAATGCTGGTCTCCATGACTAGGACACTGGTCCTCTGGGATGTAATAGGATTCTGACACTGGCATTTGTCAAAAGCTTCTTCCTGTTGTATTAGTTGCAAAGCAATGGATCTGCCTTGGCTTCCATCCAAAGATATGAGTCACTGTTTTCTTGAGCATGAAGGTTCAGATCCCACTGAGGTGATGCTATGAAGATGAAGCATGACATAATCTAGCTAGTTCACTGGATGTACTCTGTGTGAACTGAAATGCTCTGTGCATATAAAAGTGTGTATACACATATATGAGCTATAAAAGCTTTAATTTACTTTATAATAGGTAGAAACTTTTTTATAATAGGTAAGAAACTAATAATACAGTACTAAACACAAGCAATGATTCAGTTTAGGCTTTGATGTGTCGGTTTTGGGTCAACTGAAACATGTTTCCACTTGAGGCCCACTAGTGAGAAAACTCAGGAGAAATGCTGCTTTCAAAGCCTACTGGAAACTGTTTTTTCAGTGCTAAAGACAGGGAGTGGAGCAGGATGGCTTACCAGCTGTTACCAGGGACAGAGTGGATCTAGCTGACTGAGAAATGGCACCCCACATCCTTCTACCTCTACCCCCACTTCCCCTGCTCATTCATGGCTCATTTACAACACGTTCTGGAGTGGACATCTGCCACCACATGTATCTCACTGATACAGCATCCTCTTTATCTGTACTTACACATAGGGTTGGGTGAAGATATCATATTTCCAAACATTGTCGATAAAAGTTGACAATTATTGTGTACAATTTTTCTAATTTTTTATTTTTAGTGTTCAATGGAGAGCACAATGTCATACAAACCAAATATAATGTCACAGTATATCACATTTTTAATTTAATGGATATTAACATTATGCCCATACCAAAACAAGCTATAATCACATGCTTCAATGACTGGCACCCCATTGCTCTGACACCCATCCTCAGCAAGTGTTTTAAGAGATTGATCAGAGCTTACATCTGTGTGTCTGCGTCACTAGATCCTCTACAATTTGCATATCATGGCAACCGCTCTACTGATGATGTCATTGCTATTACCCTACACAGTGCTCTCACCCATCTGGACAATAAGATCACATATGTGAGAATGCTTTGTGGACTACAGGTCAGCATTCAACACCATAGCACTGGCCAAGCTTGTTGTGAAGCTCCAGGTTTTGGGCCTAAACAGATCTCTCTGCAAATGGATCCTGGACTTCCTGTCAGACAGATATATGGTAATCTAATCAGAATGGGTAATAACATCCACTTCCTGCCGACCCTCAACCCTGGAGCACCTCAGAAAGCATACTCACCGGCTATATCACTGCCTGGTATGAGAAGAGTCCCACAGGCAACCGCAAATCACTACAGGCGGTTGTGCGAACTGCTCACCACATAGGGCGTAAGCTTTCCTCCCTTCAGTACATCTATGCCAGGCGGTGCTTGAGGAAAGCCCGGAGGATTGCTAGAGTCTTCAGCCACCCGAGCCACGGTTCACCCCCTCTGCTGCCCTCAGGCAGACGGTACCACAGCATAGGGCCGCACAAGCCGATTGAAGGGCAATTTTTTCTCTCAGGCCGTCAGGCTGCTGATCACACAGAACTGATTTGTTGCACACCCTCACTCATCCTATGCCATGCATAGTGCACTTTACTTAACCACCACAATTCAATAACTGAACTCTAATTCAACACAGCATTCACTCTGCCATCACTCACTTATCAAACCACTGTACACGTGGAACTGTATATTACTATTATCATGTGTATCATCACTATGTATTTAAGTCACTAAGCTGTGTATACTTATTGCATGTATCTTTTGTGCATGCTGTTTTCTATTGTATGGGCATTGTTTACTCCTCCTGTGCTTCCAGTGTATAGACTTTGCATAATGTGTATTGTTGTCTGCATTGTATTCTGCATGAGCTGGAGCAGGCTCTCAAGACTCACTTACCATGACACTTGTGCAGCTGGTGACATGACAATAAAAAGTAATTTGGGATTTGATTTTAAAACATTGCCAGGCCACTCTTCCTTAGATCAGATCAACTCTATTTTGTTATTTATAATATTTTATAGAATATTTACCTTATTTTGTCAAACCTGGTAAAAGACTTGGTTTCTTAAGCATGTGTATATTGTGCACAGAGTTCAGTGTGTATGCCTCAGTGCTGTCACAACTATAAATGTAACCTCAGGAAATGTTTAATTAGAATCTTCACAGATTCTTGACTGACTTAAACTTACACTGTCTGACACAATCTTTTCATTTGCTACAAGAGGGAGAAATGATTTCTTCATTGAGCAATTAATGCCATAAATTGTATTTATTTGTTTATTTATTTGTGGAGTTTTCTTTGTGGGTAACACAAAAATAAATACAAATACTGTTTCTTTTTGTTGCTTAGTTAAATTAATTTAAATTGTTAATCAGATTAGATTTATGTTAAAAAGTTTTTTTTAATTAAAGTAAAATACCGTAATATACTATTTTTTGAGTATACATTTTATTGCTGTATAATGATTCCTCTTTAGATTCAGAAAAACATATTTTATTTTAAACACATTATATAATAAAATTAAACATATTTTTATGTTTGGCATTCTGCAAACCTTTATGTTGCTTTTTACATTAAAAGATGACAATGCATGACATTTTACTTACTATTATGTCCACCACTTGATTTTTGGCCACACACTCAACCACTTAAGAGTAGATGAGTTCAGGCATTTCAACTGATGTGTTCTGCTGAGATCTCAAGCTTTCAGGTATAGAAACAATTATATTTGATCATACTTTTGGTTTCAGTGGCAGACAATAGTAAATGTGCCATTTATGCATATGGCCATCAAGTCTGGGCATTTCAACATTACAAACAGGGTCTGAGACTAGTGAGAAAATGACAGGTCAGTTGTCTAAATGGTTAGACATTTAGATGAGACATTTTTATATGTACAACCATGCACCACAGCATTTTGTAACTTGCATGTGTGCTCTATGACTGTAAAAAAACGATATAAATCACAGTTAAAACCCTACTGAGCTATTTCTACCTGATCTGGCCATTGAAGTTAGCACGTTTACAGCCTACTTACTTCCTTAATATGACATTTTAAAGTGCCACAGTGTTTAATGAGAAGAAAATCTAAGATGGGTTTTTAATTTTATCCACCTGGAAGTCATGGGATTGAAAAAAATAGGTGTGCAATATCGGAATGGGATAGTTGTGGTTAAAAAAAATAAGGAGGACTGATGACATTATTTAATTATAAAATTGTTTCGTATTAATTTGCCCTAAAACAACAGAGCCAGAAAATAAAGGTAAAAAGTACTTCTATTGGTGAAGTTAATGTAATTTTAGTGTCATGCCAATCCAGTAATTTTACAACATTATTACAATATAATAATTCAGTAATTTACATTTTTAGATTCCATGTTCAAAAATGTTGTAAAAGTATATCTATGTGATCTTGTGGTTTATGTGGTGTTGCAGACTGATCTCATCAGTAGGTCAGGAATTTTGTTTTCTAAAATAAAATTGTAAATACTGACAAACATTTATTAAAATCAGTTGAGTAACAATTAATTTATAAACTTCCAATTACAAATTGGTTTCTTTTAATTGAAATTTTATACTATAAATTAAAAAGTTCTCCACAATGCCAAAGAAGAACCATTGTTTGCTGTAAAACAATTCAGGGAACATTTCTGTTTCAGGGTTTATGTAGTGGAAATATTTTTCTAGAATATAAAATGGTAAGAAATAAATAGTTCTTTGAGGAACTAAAATCTTCAATGGCATCGCTATGAAGAACCATTTAAGAGCCTTTTTGTATAACTTCTTTGCAAATGTTGTAGCTCATGATTTTTGGTGTAATTCCAGCCTAGTCCACTGGAGGAAATTTGAAAAGTGATTTTAGAAGACGCAAACCTCAACCTTCTGTTTCAGACTTCTAAGAACATGTACATGTACAAGTACATGTATTGGCATGTTTGTTGACCTATATCTCTTCATAGACTTTTGAAAATAGCAAGATTGTAGACTGCATGTTTTAAGACAGAAAAGATATAATCCACCGCCCAACAGCTTTTTATTTTTTAATTAAAGAGAAATCAAAAGCAATTCAAGAATAGGCTTAGTTTATTGGAAGCATTTAGCTACATTAAGCTCCTTCAAGTTGCTAAAATCTTCTTTTGTTGGCATATGGCCACTGTTGTTTTCTACTTTTAAAGCGATGTATCCCACCCCTCCTTTCTTCAAGAGGATCACATCAGCCTTGTAAAGGAGGAAAAAGTGTTTATGTTGTTGATTTAATTGTCATGCTAATTTAGGTGATTGAAGTGATTAAATATTTGCAACGAGGCTTTGAAAGGAAGCATGCAGTTACCAAGGAGACCCTCACATTCAACCACTGTCTTGTCAGTCACAATAAAACTCTCATCTCCAACCCAAGAGAAAGGTCTTCATTCTCTCAAAGCCTGCAAGGATTTGTAAACTGCTTGTGAGTAGGTGGATGTGCTGGGCGTATTCACATTTTATGGAGATGAACAATTCTACATGCTTTAAAGACTGTATAGTGCAACAAAAATTAATTTATCATTTGCCTCTGGGGTAAAGCTTTGCTTTACATTGGGCACAATCAGTTGAAAATATTGATAGACAGATTCAAACAAAACTGCTGCTCAATGCATGCTCACATGTGGCTAACAAGTGAAAAATGGACATGTTATTTTTGGTTGACAATATACAATAAGGTTTCATTTGGTTAATGTATTAGTCATAGTTATTGTAGTAGTACTGGGGCAGTTTTTGTCTACAGTTTTGTTTTAAGAGTCTGGATTGTAATCAGTAGGTTGCTGGTTCGATTCCAGTAACAGCAGGTAGCAACTGAAGTGCCATTGAGCAAGGCACCGATTGCTCCCCGAGCACTGCAGGAATAGCTGCCTGGTACTGTGGGTGATTTGTTCAAGACTTGCAGTGTGTGTTCACTCCTCACGAAGGATGGGTGAAATGCAGAGGTCACATTTCGGTTATGTCACTTTCACTTTTCACTTATTGAAAACAATGACTTTTTTTTCCAGCACCATTATTGATGGTTCACATTCTCAAAAATGTTGCTCACTGTGAATATGCTAACTTAAAATGCATTATAAAACAGTGATACATTAACTAACCTTCTGTAGAAGTATTGTTATTTCGTCATGTTAACTTTTTTCAGTGTGCGATCTAATGGAAATTAGGCTTTTAATTAGTTACAGGTGGATTGATCTTGTAGTACTGAGCAGAAAAACAGTAATCAGACAGTAAACAAAAATAATCTACAGTAATCAGTATTAGAATAATGGTAACTAAAAACTTGACACTGAAAAGAGATGCAAGCATGCGTGCATACATGCGTGCACACACAACACAGTAAACCATTGTATTTGCTTCTTACAGGTAGAATTAAATTGTACATATATAGTACAGTCGCCAAAGCCCTTTAAACCCTCAACCTATCCCTTTTTTGTGAATGCCAGTGGAACATGCATGCTATGGGAAACACAAAACTAAGGGGAAACATGGGGGAACAGATTCAACACAACAACGGCACTAAGAGCTTTTCCTGCACGGCTAAGGGGTGAACATTTGTGCGAAAATGATTACTAAATGAGACCCAATATTCTTGGCATGCTTGTTATTTTTCTTCAACTAATGGGGTCTTGTTGACAGTTAACTATTAAAAACTAACTAAAGCGTACTGCATCATTCCCTTGGGAACTGAAACAAATGTGTGACCCCATGAATAGCAAGGTGCAGATGCTGTCAACTCTTGCAAACATACAAAAACAGTGTCTTGACTTGTCCCTTACCAAAGGAAAGAGGCCTTCAGGATCTGCCAGATTTTCAGTGAACATTACTCTTGTTCTGTCAGCCACATGGAAACAGCGAGAGACAGGGTCCTTAAAAACATCTTTCTCTCTCATGGACATGAAGCACAATTATCTCTGCGTCTGCTTCAGCCAAGATCTACCAGTCAAATTGAGTGGGAGTGTCAGGCTGTGGGCGGTGTGCCACCGGAAGGTCAGAGAGCCCATCTTGAAGCCAGATATCTCTATAGCTGCTGCGTGTGCTTTTCAGCAAGGCTAGAACAAGAGATTCCTGACCATCTGCCTTAGCGAGAGATACATTGGTTTCCTGCTAAGGTGCCAAAATCTGTCATACTGACAAAGACTCACAGCAGCTGTTGCAGGAACTTGGCATTTCTTACATTATAGAATAGAGTCACGATATTCTGAGATAAAGTATAGTGATACATAAGGGGGTTTTATTCATATACACACCTAATTAAACAATTACTATTGTCCCACAGTACATTAAAATATATTTATAAAATTTAAAAAGTTGAGATATACCTTCTGGCTTTTCTTTAAATTAATGCTGTATAATTACCTTTTCAGAAATGACATGATCCAGTGTTTTGTTACAGTATATAGTACAGTGTATAGTTACACCAGTATTTTATTTTGATGTTTTTTTTTCAACCTTTTAACACCACTGGCATTTATGAGGCAAGAATTGTACCAACCATAGTTTTGTGTGTTTCATAGTTTTGTGACATTTCCACTACATTTAATGTCATTAGGATATACTTACAACTAATGTGCATTTATATATTATTTCTTCATTGTATTTTATTTTTAATTATGGCATTATTATAAATACCTCTACAACCAGATGTCCTTAGACCCAAACTTTAAACAGTTTGAACAAGACATAAATATAAATAATTGAAAGAAATCCCCTGACAGAAAGACTTTCTAATTATACTTACATATGGTCTCACAGTTATGCATGCTTTTGCATCTTTCAATCTTTCTGTTTATTTAGTACGTTAGTTAGAATGACTCATTAGGCAATAGTTAAGGAGAGTACAGACCTAATAAACAGTAAAGCAATCCAGGGAAGGAGGGCATCCTACCAGTTTGTAACATATGTAACATAAACAAGATACAGCAGGTAGGGAGGAAAAGCTAATGTGTAACAGGGTTCAATTGCTAGAAGATTTTTAAGGAAGCCATTTGCCTGGGGGTCCCAAGTTCAGAGCCACACTCTTAAACCCGTTTCTAACATGATTGGCTCTGTATATCCAATGGTCAACAGCAGACACATCTGAATGCTAACATGTTCAGGGAATCAAAGGAGACTGACATCAAAGGACAAACTGAAAGGGGGTCATATCCACAAAGGGTTTTCAAAAGGTTCTGAGCAAATTCAGCCAATGGAGAAACAGCTTTATTTATGTTGGTTGTTGAACAAATATTTTGTTTTGGGCAAGTTTTAGGAGGTTTATCTCTCTGAGTCTTTTTTTAAATTTTACCAATGAAAAGATATGCCATCTTGTATTTTATTTTTATGTTCTTAAATCAATCAAACTTTTCAGCAAGTACAGTCCCAGCTTGAAAAGTCACAATAATAATTTTATTTAGAGCAATAAAATTATAATTTTAGGATTAATGCTTTATTTCGTTAACTATTCATGATACACAGAATACTCATAATAGTAATAGTAGTCATAATAGTATATTTAGTACATATATGGATCTCTAGAGATGTAAACTATAAATGTGGCAAGTGGTTTAAGGTGGCAATCATGAAGTTTGCTTTGAGGTGGCTATTGTAGCGATCATGAAGTCTATATTGAAGTATTTCAATTATTTCTACTCAATTGGAGTTTTTCTTTCTAGATATCAGAAACGCACAATTTTAGCACAATGCACACTTTTTAAATTTTTCCCTTTCAAGAACTTGAGCTGCATCGAAACACAATGGAAACGCATCCAACATTTATAGACTCTCAATTACGTGTAAAATTATCCAGTCGGGCGGTGACAAGTCAAAGGTGGGGTGACATAATGACCAGGAAACTGTAAAATCATGTGCACTGTGCAAGCCAGTAGCTTCAGTGAAGTGAAGTGCTCTGTGTAAAATTGTACCCCAAGATGGTGAAGCATATCTGGAGAATATTTGGGCAAACTCAAGTGGACCTCTTTGCCTCTCAAGAGGCTGTGAATGTCCCCTTTGGGTCTTTCTAGTTGATCCAGCTCTTCTGGAACTGGATGCCATGGTGCATGTGCCATTTCACACCCCTGCCCAGATCTATAGAAGCTGTGATGTGTCGCCCCCCAATTGAATGATTTTAAACATGATTCAGAGCCTAGAAATGCTGGAGGCATTACCATAATGTTTCAACGCAGCGTCCCATTTCTTTCAGTGAACCTGGGTTATATACATAACCTGAGACATTTTTGGGTGTGCTACACTGCTACTTGCTGGAAAATGTATTGAGCTACTGGAAAAGCTACACTGTTTTATGAGTAACTGAGCTACTGTTGAGCTACTGAAATTGTTAAGTTAGTAATGGAGCTACTTGTAGTTGGCTACTCCTCAACACTGCTTGTTGATGAAGATGTCCCAGCATTTTACCCATGGCAATGGAGAACTTAAGTATGATGCTTGTGATGCTCTTCCAAAATGGCTGCCTGTAAGACATTAAGTAATAAATGAGAAACCCATGAAATAAGAGATAAATAGAAAAACAGCAGGCAAGCAGAGGAACAGGCAGGGACTTTACAATAAGCATGAGAAAAGCAGTGATTGACAAACATGATGCAGGTGTGTGAACAAATAGAATTCGGGTGTGATCACCCTCACATGGTTGAAGCCAGAAGGAGCAGCTTTCGGAGATGTTACAATTTAAAAAGTTGTTTGAATTTTCCTTCTTGAAAAAGTTAGTAACACTAAAATGGCTTCTTTATTTTATATGTGTAATATGCAAAATTGTTAATTTCATATTGACAAAAACAAAGACTGTGGAAGATTTCTTTGAAGACTGTTTAATGCCTCAGGAATAAAAAGGAACATAACATAAATACATTATATCAGTCAAACCACTACTGTCCAAGTCCAAAATCAAGGAAAAATGGAAATGGATGTAGCTATGCAAGTAGCTAGCTAACAGATGCTCCACTAATTACTGTAGATGACCCAAGACTTGTGCAATGATGACACCAACCCATGCAGAGACTGTAAACAATGTCAGCACTCAACTATTAATTTATTATTATTTTTCTTTGATTTGTTTTATTTCGTAAATTTATTGATAATTTAACATTGTGTTTTTTAAAGCTGCATTGTAACATTGTACACTGTAAAAAGCACTATACAAATAAATTTGATTTTAATTGAACATTACATTTTACCTGGCTGAGTGAATCCAGCAAATGTCTAATTCTTATGCCAGCAACCCCACCCTTCATCTTAAACAAAGTCAGGAGTTTTGGGGTATAGAAGTCCATCTTTTCCAAGAATGTACGCTCCAGGGAAATTGTGGTGATTCTTCTGAATTCATTCTTGATCTAAAACAAAGAAAATAAAATGTAACAATCAAGTGATGATTAGAGTTGAGTGCACTGGTAAATTTTTGTGTTGCACTTCAAATAATTTGAAATTCACTGCAAATTAGGCCAACAAAGAATTGGTTTCGGGATAAGTGTATCTGAAGGGCATTAAATGTTTTAAACGAACAAGTACAATCCGCATAAAGACATGGAATTGATGATTGATGGCCTGCATTTCCATGTTTGAGCCTTA
>JBAJNP010001847.1:0-55069 GCA_036877545.1 Yasuhikotakia modesta | reverse complement strand
TTTTTTGTGTGCTTAATTTTTTTGTTGTCGTCGCTGTTGTTGATTTCATTTTGTTATTATTGGGGTTGTTGCTGTTTCTAATTCTAGTTTACATTTTGTTGTATTGGTTTTGTTCAGTGCTTTGCTCAGTGTAATGCTGAATTGAAATGTACTCTATAAATCAAACTTACTTACACATAATATTCAGATTCATAAATATTGCATATGTTAAACTTACATGTTCAATTCAGCCTTACAAAGACTATAAAGAATCTTGAATGACAAACTCTGTATGTATTAAATATATAAAGACAGCTGCTGAAATCAACATTCAAATCATATATGCAAAGGCAGGATGAGTTGTGTTCCAAGACTGAAGGCACTTTTGAGTGTGTCTTTCAGCAGCGCACTGCACTAGAGCATCCTTGTTAATGATATGCCAGTGCCAATAATTCCCCAACAACACTCTCAGCAGACAGTCGGATAATGAGTCCTTCTCTGCCTTCCACAGCTGAACAGCTGTTAAGCCTCAGCACTTGAACTTCCCGTTCAAAAACTCCGAAACGGCTCCCACGTTTCTTGACCACATCCCTTGTCAAGCCTCAGACAGCAACATCCACTAGGAATAAACTGACAACAGTAACACGTGAACCCACAAATCACTCTAGTGAGAAGCTTCTCATTATCACAATACTGGAACAGTTTTTTTTGGTAGTTCAGCCCTGTTAGAAGTTTGCTTGGCTGGGAGGAGTAAGGAAATCCAGAGAGAGTTTGTCACCATGGCATCGTCAGTCTTTAAAGAGACTTGTAAATGTGCTGAGTTTATTTGTTATTGAAAATACCTTATTATATGTGTTTGGTGGGTAAGGGTACCTTGTGAATCTACCCTGGAGAGAAAAAAAAGTTGACAGTATATTATGCTTGCTAAGTTTAAGCTTTTAAAGAAAGACTTTGAGATTTAAACGTGGTGTTATTGTTCCCAGAGCCGTACAAACTCATCAGAAAAACATCAAAATTAGGCTTATTTCACTCTTTGTGCAGTTTGTGGATAATTTTGGAAGCATTTCTAATAGCAAGGCTTAATTTTAGTTTTAACAGCTAACTAGGTCCTGCTAAATCCAGGGGGATGTATTTTTCTTATTACAATGTGAAGGCAATTAATTGGGCTGTAAAATGCTTTTAATATCTCATGCTCATTTAAAACAAGGTGTTTTTAAGAGTGAATTTTCTTTTGCTCCTACAGAAAATTGATGGCAAGACTATGTTGTCAGCACAGTTGTGACACCACCTGCGTGAAGTTTGGCTTCGTCCAGGGTTTAACTAATGCTGTAAAGTGCATGGCTGGCAATATTCTCTGGGGAAAGTCACCGTAGCAAAAACACATGAACTCTTATGGTCACACTGACCTAATTCTTCACACAAAACCTGCGCAGTGCGCCTGCTGTGGGAATCTGATAGCATCATGCTGTTATTGTGCCGTTTGCAGCGATGCAGATGAAGCATACAGGAGATCTAAGCATACAGGAGGCAAAATTATTGGTGCACTTCATGCAAATTGCATTGCGGGTCGATGTTTGTTCCAAGTTTTCTCTGTATATCCACAGAACTAGAGAAGACTGCGTAGTGACTTCAGGAGAGAGATTTAAGTGCACTACCACCTACGACTATGAAAGATGCTACAGGAAGCTGTCAGAATAAACAAACATGGTAATAAAAGAATGGATGTGAAAGAGTGAAAAGACAGAGTGTGTGTGCTGTGTTTGTGTACTTTGTTTAACTAACATTAGTTAGCCCCCTTGCTCACAGGCATATACAGTATCGGTCTCATTGCTGTCGTTTGCTGAAGATCACCCTTATACGACTGCAGTAAAAGTCAACAACAACATCAACACTTTAACAGCATGTTTATCAGTCTTCCTCTTCCCCTCAGATTTATTGACATTATTACGAGCAGATTGCACACCACGAGAGGACAGTGGTTTTGGAAGGAAAGACACACTTTATTACTACAGCATTAATATCCAATCCCGCTCGTCCGTGCCAGCCGTGTTTTTCTACCTCGGATCTTTTCCCAGGATTTATGGGATCATTCACACAGAAAATGTGCACCATTAGGTTTTTCACACGCCGCAATTCAATCACGTCCCGAAAATCCCCACGCGGTCACCTCTCCCAGCACTTGTCATTGCAGGCAGGTATCTCTCCTCACCCCCACGCCAACCCCAGGAGTTAATTCCTTCTCGGACTCCAGCAGGAGAAAATCAGACCCCGAAAAGTCATTACCTCCGTAATCCCTGCCTTCCATATGCCACCACACTAATGTGTGTATGACAAAAGGAGGGATGGAATGAAAGTGATAGACACATTGGCCGTGGTGGAATGAATGAAATTAGATTAGAGTAAGTCAAGGAACAGAGAGATCTGTTCCAAAAATTGAATTCCAGATTTTAAGCGCCCTTGCTATTCCAAGGTCTTTCATTCTTCATATTCTAACTTTATTTTTTTGTAGCCTTGGGCTTTTCTTCTTTTTTATGTTTGATATAGTGAGGAGCAAGTATGTTTGGCACTTTCTATACATACCATACACTCTGGTGTCCGGTGACTTAAAAATGGTATAAAGGCACAAATCCAGTGTTTTTTGTTTTTGGAAATATTGGAAAACTGTATCATGTATCATTATAAAATTAACCTAGCATGAAAAATAGCTAATTTTAACATGTGGATATTTGTATGCATGATGGCAATTTGTTGAAATTTTGACATCCAAGAAATCTCATTTGGTCTTTATTTACAGCATGACAGTTGTGAAAAATAAAGTTTTAGAGGAAATATGAATTTATTAAGAGCTACCAAAAATACTTGATGGGCTACATTTGTAATTCTGTATCAACGTTTTCCCATTCTGGTGCAATTTTTTTAGATGTAATGTAATTTCTTTAAATATTTAATTTCAATTAATATTTTTATTATTTTTACAAAATAACACATCAGGCTTTTGCTCATAAAAATTGTTCTATAATATTTATTTTGACCTTCTAAGATTGTCAGTCAATATTTTCTTAAGATGAAGTACCTCCATTCATGAACCGTTTGTTTAAAAAAAGAAAGAAAAAACTCTTTATTTAGGAGTTTTAGGCTCTAATTTGTACCCTGTTCAAGGATAGTTCCTCCTATTTCAGCAATACAGACCATAGTGTTGGCTCACTATTCAGACATTAAGTCACTGACAGCCTCAAGATAAATGGTGCTGTTGACAGTGTGTCTGACTCAACAATTGTGTTTGTATTTACCAACTAACAAATTGATTTACCAAAACCAGCTGATGGAATGTCCGTGTCATGCATAAAGTTGTTTGGTTGTGGCGTTAAAGAGGATGTTTTTGTGAAAATGTGATGAGTTGACAGCTTTTGTTATCTGAAACGTGAGGGGCGTTTAACACAACAACAAGGACTACTAGACAATCCTGCCGGGAATATAAACACATTGTGGTCTCAGGTGTTTACTGAGAGAAATTGGAGCTTAGACTCTGTAATGGTCTTCGGTGAGCTGGGGTCGGTCACGTTGAGGCTGTTCAGCAGGGGAGGGGGTAAACACAATCGACTGATAACCTCACCAAACCAAAACCCACCTCAGAGAGAGAGAGAGAGAAAGAGAATGAGAAAGAGAGAGAGAAAATCCAAAAACACAGCATGATACCATCTACCAAACACTACTGCAAAACTCTGATTATACTGCAACCAAAGTGGTGGGCTGAGCACAGGGCCGGTAAGGAGAGTCAGAAATAACAATGGCAATCAAACTGTTCCTGCGCTGCCGCATGCATGCAGGGTGACTGGACCTCAGTGTCACTGTGACAAAGGCTTTGCTTCACTTAATGTAAGTGGCAATTAAGACAGTGGAATGGAATCTCAGCAAATGTAGAAGTGAAGGAAATTAGACCCTAAAGTGGGTATGATTCACTCATATATATATATATATAACTGTCAATGCTCTCAACTTTTTTAGCCTTGCCAGATGTTGTGCCAGATTTTAAGTGGAACATGAGCCAGCATCGGTGTCAGTATTATTTTGGTGGGCACGCTTTCAAAGGTCGTCCACCGTATGTCGGATGCATCATCTTCTAATCGTGTAAACAAAGAAAAGTCAACAATGCTTTTTGGCTCAGTGTCATATTTATGATGCTCATACAACAGTTATTGATCTGTTTATTGACACGTACTACTGCGAAGGAAGTACTTGGTTTCATCAACCCCGCCTTAATCCTGATTTCACAGTCTCAGTGCCTGTCATGCCTCCCTCTGCCATATCGGGTGGGGCGTCTGATCATTATCACACAACAAGTTTACTTCCCTGCACCTCAGTATCTCAATAACACATCATATCACACGAACAACCAGGAAAGAGGAGAGTAGAGGTGATATGGAGAGAGGGAGAGAGAGAGCACAGCACAGACAGAAGAAAGTCATGGTTGGTTTTCTGTCTGGAACCAGTGGAGTAAATGGGTTTGGCTTCAAATGTTACAGGCTGTTCTTTACTGAACACAAGTACCCAGCAGCAGTTATTATATTTCTGCTGTAGCTACAGTGCAGTACATATGAAAAGTTCTATTGGGAAATATAGCATATCATGTATTGGATTCTTTGGACCAGAACCTTCTGTATTAATATATGTACCTTTTATATACACAGTATATACTAATTAATGATAGTTTATATACATATATCCACATTGTATTTTCAAAGTTCAGTGTTTCACAGAAACGTTATTTTAAAATCTTTTTGTAAAATTTAGTAAAATCAGTAAATGCACTAATTATTTACATAACCAGTCAAATTTGTGGAAGTTTTCTTGCCTGTAGAAAATGTCACAGGAGTAGTTATTTTTATTTTAATTGTAAAAGCTCAGTATAGTTGCTGCTAATTATTTTCTTAATGTGTTTTTATTCCCTGTGTCTCATTCTCCTCTGGACATAGACAAGAAGCTACAGAATGTCTGTAGCAAACATTGTAATAATACTCTTGACATTTTTGTGGTTGGTTGGCAGAGCATTTAATTTGCTCACAGGACTGAATATGTGGAAGCAAAGTGACCTGAACAGGCATAGAAATAACATTTGAAGAGATTGTATAAATTAAATTTGACTCTCAGTCCAAACGAACTCTGTGTATTTAAATATGTCGGACATTGGTACGTTTTGTCAGAACTATCTCCAATGTGAGTTTTACATCTAATATCAGTGGAGTATAACTATGAATATGTTCTTGAATAATTTTTCTGAGAGATGTTGAATATTCAATGAAAGCTCTGTAGTTCATATCTAATTGATGCATTGGAACTTTAGCTCAAGTTCTCTGTTTGATCTTATGCCGTTTTGTAAATCGAGCTCCTCAGAGATGCTTGGATGGATGCTGAAGAGATGCTTGCATGGATGCTGAAGACACGGCTTGATAGTTCTCACTAAGCTGGATGTAAAAATCATCACAATCGTGATCACAGAATGAGATGCTGTCATTTATTTCACATGTCCGTTAATTTATTTCAAGGCTTTGACGTTGAAATAATTAAGAAAGGGCCTGAGAGTGTAAATATGGTGCTTTCGACTGTGAAAAGTCATAATGTGGTTCATGCTGTGGGTTTATGAGGTCAACTATTAAGATTAATTGACCTGACTAAAGATTTGGATGAGGGTGCTAATTACTGCTGCCTGCACTTTAAGTCAAACACAGATTCAACCTTGATATATTGTGACTTGCTGTGTCTCTCGCTGTGTTTTTTTCTTTTTACCCTAATGTGTGTACATTAAACTGTGCTATTTCCAGCAAATCGTGTGAAACGTGGATAGAGTCAGAGTGATTCACTGACCTGCTGAAAACAGGTAAAATGTAATGGTTCATTTATAAAGTTTATGTAAAGTACATAAAGTTCATTTATAACCTCAGTATAAATGCATGGACCACATTAATTTGACCCTATTTGACTAGTTTTGTTGTAACCAATTCATCTGTTTAAGTCACAATTCATCTCTGATGACGTCACTCTGACAGTTTAGGCATAATATCTTTTAACCACACCCTCCAACTGTCAGACTGCTGCCAGCTCTATTTCTGAATAAAACGACTTTTTTAGATCCAGTCAATTCCCAGTGGAAAAAAACAAGCCATGACCTCTGTATTTTATTCATAAAGTCATCACAATACTAAATTCAGTTGCAATCTTTTATATTCCTTTACATTTACAGTTTAAGTTAAGCACACTTTTTGGTTGTTATGAGCGGGTTAACTTTGTATTGTAAGATGAACACAACTTTAAAACAGTTCACCCTTCTCAGTGGGTAGCACTGTTGCTGTAACACTGTTTGTGTGAGAAATCTAATAAAAAGGGAGATGGAAACCAAAAGCACAGGATATACTGAACCTAAACATGACAGTTGCCTCACAGCAAGAAGGTTCTGGAGTTGAGACTTTTGACTGTAGTTGAGAGTTGTGGAGACTTTTCTTGTGTAGAGTTTGCATGTTCTTCCTTTGTCAGTGGAGGTTTTCTCTGGGTATTCTGTTTTTTCCCATAGTCCAGAAACATTTTCCTCTATACTGTACCCATCTTGTGGCACAAGATTATGCGATCGATGGGGCCATAAAGCCAGAGTTTACTCAATCTAAACTTACCCATCTAGTCCCTTAAACCAGCCTTGTGGCCCCATGTCTTAATTGTCATCATTTTTCGAGATTGTTTGAGCTATTCTTATAGGCCAGACAAGGTTGTAGGACATCTTTGTAAGAGCACCTGGCATAGATGCCCTGATGCTCTCTGACCAGCTGGAGTTTGTTTGCGTTGTTTGAAGGAAAGCCCTGCTCTCAGCTATCTGAGACTCTGTCTTTACAAAAGGATTGCACCTGTGTTGTAATTCACCTGAGCATGATCATTGATTAATGTCGCACCTGGATCTACAAATCAACCCTTTTCAAATCCTCAGGTGTCAAGCTGGAGTTCCAATAAGCAAAGCCAAAGATGTCCACTGGATTCATTTAGCTATTTTTAGCCTTGAATGGACTGCTGCCTCTTTTAGAAGCTGGCATTTGACAGACACAGAAAGCATCTTCGTTCTTTGTTCCTAAATGGTCTGAATATGTTGTGTGTATTGCTAAAATGCTTTCTCATATATCATTATAAAGTGTAGGGTAAAATAAGCCATTTGTATGGTGATTTTCACAAACACTGTGGTTGTGCTCTGCTTTCATCATTGCTTAGTATGTTTGAGTGCACAAAATTGCATGACACAATTGAAGGTGTGAGTTCAAAGCAGGACAAGTGGCAGTTCATTTGAGTGTCTGTTTGCAAGAGTGTTTCAGAAACCTGTTTGGAAACACTATTTTTTGTGCTACAGAAACAATGTTGTTCTACAAGTTCATTACATACTGCAAAGCATGTATGTGCAGTAAGCCATCATTATAACTGCATTTGTGTATAGAAGGATAGATAGATAGATAGATAGATAGATAGATAGATAGATAGATAGATGAACAACTGATTAAGTGATGGCGAAAACATTTCATTTTAGTCTGTATATCAGATAGACTATTAAGTAGAAAAGGATGTTGTTAGAAGTTGCCTCATGCAAAATAATCAAAAGCATTTAGCTCAGATCATGGGCTTTCATTATATTATTTTTATGTATATTGTCAATTTTGTCTCTGGTGCCAGATGTGTGTGTGTTGTGTGTGTGCGCGTGTTGTCGTCAATATCCACAAGAGTGATTCTTTTATTGTTGACAGAATCAGTGATGCTGTAGTAGAGACACTTAATCAGCAACAGCACCAATCATGTATCTGCACAGTTTATTCATCATTCATTATAGCATGTGGCTCATCCAACTAGCTGTCGTAAATGACTAATCATGACTGAATGAAGGAGGGAAAAAGACTTGCTATTTTCAGCAAATCACAAGACTGGTGGCTTCTGCAAAAATAGAAAAGTATGGAGACATTCTAAAACATTAGTAAGGTTACAAAATTCTCCTGAGGTTTGGTTCATTTTGTGGTAGTAATTAATGTTTTTTTCTTTTTCACGTTAATTTCACTAATTAATGGGTGGCAGTTGCTTCCCTAATGGTAAGGTGAAAAAAGAAACTAAAAAACAGTAAGGTGGTTTTACTTGACAATACTGGTAATGCTAGTCTTCTCAACATGACAAATTACACAGATTTTTTTTAGTAAGGTGATTTCAGAACTTAAATTAGATACTGCCATGTCTAAAATATAGCTTTAATTAATTTTCAGTTTTTTGGGAATACATTTAATATTCAGTGCAAGTGTACCTCACTGGGCTCATCATTCGGTCAGAAAAGGCTTCCAATTGTCATAATAAAAAGACTATTGAGGCCTTTCAAATTCAGCTGTGGTTTCAGTAAAATCATTATTGGAATGACAACATTCACACCTCACAGCCATGGCAGCATCTGTTTAATCTCTGTAGGTTTCTGTCCACTGAATTGGACTTCTGAATTGGAGTTAATTGCTATTTCACACTCAGGCAGTGTGGGATGGTGTTGAATTTCTAAGTGGGTCATTGTAGGTTTTGTTTGTGGGGAGCACTACATCACTCGATGGGGTGTGCGTCTCTGATAGCCACGGGGTCCCCTGCAGATGATTTATGCGGATAATACTGATGCGAGTAATAATAATAACAACATTTTATTGGAATAAGATATAAAACTGGGTCAGCGCTAACCAACTGATTCAGTGTCGAACCCAGGCGTGCCTTCAGAGGCCAGACGCATAAAGACTCATCCATCAATAAGATCCACCTAAATTTAGCCGCTGAAATATAGCATCGCATACCTCCGCCCAGGAATGATGGAAGAAATATGTCTTTTCCCTATAACTGAAGTATTATTCATGAAATCATGCTTTGATTAGCCAGCTCATTTCATAAGTGCAGACGAATGTCTGTTCATAAATCTCCAAACTAATGATCATCATTTCTCATTTTAAGAAAGGCCGAACATTAAGAAGTATGACTTTATTTCATTATTTATTGATATTGTTTTATTTTGTTAAGCCAGCAGTGTCCATTCAATTTCCAAAGCAAATTATGCTGAACATGTCAAAATGTTTTGAATACACGCTCATCTCCCGATGCACCACAGATTCTCCCAGACCTACCGTCTGAAGAACATCTGCTTGGAGTCATCAATAATGGACAAGCTACATTAGATTGTGTTCCCTAGATGTTAGTTTTTTTTCTGTCATAGGAAGGTCAAAGTGGACACGATGCTCCATTTGACAACTAGTGCAAGACATTTGTCTGTCCACACAAGTGTGTGTGTAAGCGTGTAAGTGTGTGTGTGTGCGCGTGTGTGTGCGCACGTGTAAGTGCAACCATGCGCACGGCAGATCTGTTAGAAGTAGGATAGCTCGCAGGAGAGCAGCGAGGAGGAGACAGGAGGTAAGAGGTGATGACAGACTCGTGAGGATGAAAGACTCTAACCCTGTTAACAGGCAACCTAAAGCCTCTAAATAAATGGAGTGAAAACTAGGTGACTAACTGAAGGAGGAGCTCCGCTCTGGCCCAGACAACGGCAGACAGATGTTTTGCCAAACCTGTCATTTCGCTAAACTGTCATCCCTCTGGCACAGCCCATCATCTTCTCTGGATTAATTGTCTTAAGTTGCTGTTACCGTGAACTGACTAATCTGTGTCATGCATGCATTATATTGATAATGAGTTCTTATAAACAGAACCTAGCAGATGGATACGCACAGTAGCTGTTAAGTCCTTTGGGTGCCCGGACAGCCGGTTAATGCATCTCTCATGAGATCAATGCTGTATATTTAAATGACACAAAATAATCAAGGTCAACAGGCTCGGAGCAGCGAGCGCTGAGTGCGAAAAACCAATTTCTTGGAACCGTGATAGGAAGTGAAATTTAATACGGCACACATGCCCATTGAGTAATACTCTTATGCCATCTATCATGTTATGAACTTACTGTTTTGAATACGTTAACACGTAAAGCTTGTCAATCTGAGCTCTGTGT
This sequence comes from Yasuhikotakia modesta, assembly GCA_036877545.1. Taxonomy (NCBI): domain Eukaryota; kingdom Metazoa; phylum Chordata; class Actinopteri; order Cypriniformes; family Botiidae; genus Yasuhikotakia; species Yasuhikotakia modesta. Next base: position 45,057 of record JBAJNP010001847.1, on the reverse strand, counting down.
CTATCCATCTGTTTGATGCCCGAGGTGAGGCGGTAACTTGCAAATGGTGAAATTGCTGTCTCTTGACATTGTGATCACGAAATGGCTGTGCTGAAATTGACTAGGGCCTTTGCAACTGAAGCCCAACATCAAAAAAGACAAGTTCAACCTCTAGGGATAAGATGGTGGAAAGCATGCTGTATTACTTACATCGCTCAGCATCCCTCGGTTTGACTCGATATTCTGCGCCAAATATTACACACATAACATTTTATTACCAGCTTTGAGGTATGAGTTCTTTCTCATTATGCCAGAATACAAGATGTACCTTAAACATGCAGAAAAAAACACCATAATTGATTTCCATGCAGTGTCCGCAGCTGCTCACACAAAACTCGTGTTTAGATGTGTGGCACCCTTTTGTAGTCTTAGTAAACATGCTGGAGGATAAACTAACAAAAGTGGAAAGGAAAGAGAGCTGCCTCAGAAATGCCTTTTTATAAAGCATGTAGCTGTTTGTGTTGTGCCGGCTCTTCTCCTCTCAGAAATGCTTTAGCACTTCAAACAGTGCCACTTGTAAGAGGAACATGCTATCTCAAGAAAATTACATTGTGCAGACATATATTTTTATTGTCTCTATACTGTTTTAGCTTTTGTCATGTTTGGTAAAATGGAACAACCCAAAAAGCACCGTATATATAAATAATTCTGCTTTTGTAACAAACATGAAATCAAGGTCTTTTGTATGTCAGTAGTGAGGGTGACAACTTCTGTGGGTGTAGTTGAGTGTAGTTGAGGCTTCTTCAGGTGTAGGTGTGTGTTGACCATGTTTGAAAGATCTTGCTCTGCTCTGTTTTTCAAGCTAACTCAAAAACCTATTAATTTAATTTTGTGGTACAGCCCACACTCCTGTCAAGAGAAATATAATTAACAGGGTTTTGTTGCTAGTGTCTGCAACCATCTCACTTACAGTCTAACTCACACATTTATATAATGAGCAGCCTCCTACATGACAGTTTGCGGTTGTGAATTATGACCATAAACAGCAGCCCTGTGGTTAAACTTCCACACGGATATAATGAATATACGGAAACATGATGACTTGTGGTCTTGAATTAAAATGCTTGTTTCAGTCTAAAATCTGCTGTGAATAAATAACCAGGACAGGCTTGTTGAGAAATGTAATCAGGAACTCAAAGGTTTGTGGGATTGCTGTATGTACTTGAACTGTGATGATTGGCATAACCGCATGGGTTCCATAGGTCATAGTTGCTGTTACTGACAGGCTGTGAGAAGAGCCTTAAAATATCAACACTCTTCTGGGCTTCTTTGCTGACTCCACCCACATAATTTACAACAAAAAGCCAAGTAATTGGGTTAGGTTCATAAAAAAAGGCTTGTGGAATCATTTTATAATAGCCAAAATGTATGCACTCAAAACAGTTGTAATTTTGTTTTTCTATAGTCATTTCCACAGCCATCTGACAACGATTAAAAGATAACATTTTTTATATATATATTAAATATTAAAGATATACTTTTTTCAGTATTTGTGTTCCCTGGGATCAAACCCACAACCTTTGTGCTGCTAACGCAATGCTCTGCCAGTTGATATGTCATAATACATAGCTTTTTTTTATTATTATACATATCTGCCAAACCTGCTAAGACAGGACTGACATGATCAGGACCTTGATAAAATTAAACTTTTGTCTCTTTTTTAGTTTGTACATTTATGTACAGCTTCAGTTGCTACCCAACAGCAGAAACATCACTTCTTTTAGCAAACATCCCTCATGTTACACATAATGTCAGTTAAACTCCAAATGGAATTATGTTGTTTGAAATAGAATCTGTTTTTCTTTTTGTTTATTCACCATAAAGGCAGGGAAAAAAGCCTTACAATCAAGAGATTGTAAGGAATTACAGTTCTGTGTTAATGTATTGATGCTGTTTTTGTATTTGTTTTTTCTACAGGTTACTCTTAATAAGTTTTTAACTAGTTAGTTTCTTTTTTGTGGCTTCTGAAAGTTTGGTTGGCACAACATCTTTATTTTTAAAAGATCAAGAAAAATTCAATCACCTTTTAGATTATTGAGCTCGTACCATTAATAGCCACATATAGCAAAGCCTTAATCTAATTTTTCATCAACTGGAAGTCATTTCCAAATCAGTTCATCAAAACGTCATCAAAGTTATTTCCATAAAGTGCATCCAATACCACACCAGAAATTTTAGCAGCTGGTGCGATCACACATTGTGCAAACATCTAGAAGTGCTTGTCACATCACATAAACATTTGCATAGATTACAGGTAAAAAGAGGCTTTGATATGATAACGAGTGTCTGATTTTTCTCAGGCAGGAAAGCTGAAATTCTGTAAGCGTCCCTTGTGTGGGTTCGAGGTAGCGGGAGGTACTGCGCCCCGTATCTTTGGCATCAGTATATTACATATATGTTCATTTCCCTCCAACTTCAGTTTCTCTTTGTATCTTGGAAATTTAATCCAAATTTGGGAGCCATCATGTTGGTAATTATGCTGAAGTCTGGACGTAATTAATTTTATTGGACCAGTTAATCGATTCCTGATGAAAAGGGAGATTAAACTGATAGCTCTCTTCTCCAGCCACTGGAATTCCTTCCCCCTTGACTCCAGCACGCATGCTTGCTTTGGCTAAGCCATTACTCCTAAATGTATCCGTAGCATGTAGCTGGCTGTGAGCCAGGGTGGATAAAACGCTCGGTCTCTCTCAGCCCCAGTAGTCAGTGCTTGATCTTTCAGAGAGAGAGAGAGCCAGCCAGTCATGTGAGCATGATGTCTAAACAGGTGTGGTGTATCTATTAATCAAGTACAGTCATCAGTGTGCATTGCTCATCGTTCGATCCTGGTCATCATTCAATTATTAGGTGAACTGGTGTCATTTCTCATGAAATGCACACTGAAGCAATATTGTGTCCCATTTAGTCCTTTCACATTGAGTATGCTAACTAATTGCCAAAAGCTGCAATAATAACGCTCTAATGCGATAACGTACAAATTAAACTTATCGCTCTAAATGACGAAGCACAAAGAGGCGCTAGCGTGCTAAATCAATTTAATAAGAGTAGCGGGTTTGGGAAGGGATAAAAAAATGACAAGGGAGATCACGGAAGCTGCTGTTGGGAAAGTGCAGATTCAAGGCGAGCGTGAATAAATCCGGCAGCTCGGTTTAATGATGAGAGACGGCATTCCGAGTGCCTTCTGGCAGTTTTGTATTACCTGCTAAAATGAGCTGACATTTGCATTTGGAAATCCTCCCTCCTGAAAAGATACAATTAATTCTCAACACCTAATGGTATTTGCTTGGCAAATCTGTAGCACGTCACGCTCAAATTTAAGCCCTCCTTTGAGTATTTTGGCATTATGTGTGTTTAGAGCATGCAAGTCCTGTCCAATCTTCCAATCTAGTCACCTTGGAGTTCGCTGCAGACCTTGTTGCTCCTTTGTTTAGCCAGTACACCCATTTTATTTTTCCTGTTTATCATTCTCATTGGAAGACATTATGTATTGGTTCTATTGTCAGGCTGTTCTCCTGACACAGGAGGTGATGCTGGGCTGGATTTAGCTGCATAGAAAATGATGAAATAGCTGTGACATGTCAAGATGTTTTACTATTCTTGTAAACATCTGCTATCAGACAATACAATATCTGGCATCCAGCCAGGTTGTTTTCAAGGTCTCAAAATGCAGACAACAATTCACAATCAGGCCATGTTGAAATGCCAGTATGCTTCTACATGCAAAAATGTTCATTACACTCGGCTGCCCAGTAATATCAGCACTCGTGGAGGAATTACATGTGCAAAAGCCTGAACAGATTGTTCCTCAGTCTTCAATGGATAAGAGAAAATGGAGCAAATGTTTCCTAATCATTTCAATTAAAAGACAGTTGAGAAATGGCATATCTCAGTAGCACAGAAAGTCAACTGTAAGATTTTACAAAAACTCTCTGCACAGAAATATGGATGGAGTTTTGTCTTTAGGACTATATCCTACAGATAAATGCAGTTTTTAAAATGTATTTACACAGATACTGTTCTAATGGTCAAAACAGACTTCACGTCAAATAAACAGAGCTTTTAAGCAAGTTAAAGCCGAGGGACAAAAGTTGCCTTTGGTCAAACACTGTTATTATTCCAATGTTCTTTTGCAGCAGTGTCACGCAACCAAAGAAAGAGACATTCCTTCCTGTTCTCTAACAACCAGAAGCCCACAAACAGAACAGAGTGAGCTGTCATAATCTGTCTAAAACTCAAATCCAAACAAACACAACTCACAGAACAGTTGTTGTTACAACATATGGGAACGCGGCTGGGGCCTAGTGTTTCTCTCTCAATATCATGAAAACAGAACTGATATGGTAGCGCTTAATAAAGTCAGTGAGAGGGGCAGAATAGAATTATGGGACATTTCTGACTTCTTGGCTGTAACAGCGCCAAAAAGGTGTCAAGCTGATATCGATGGCAAAGGTGCCCACGAGAACTATGAATAGCAAATACATTTCTGCATTTATACTCTGAATTTGAATTACTCCTGGCAGGATGAGGTTGCAAAATCAAATCTACGGCTATCTGTGTCCTGGGTTGTATGCGTGACACTGTTCCCTAATCCTTCCAATCCATATTCATGCATCATTCTGCAAGGTTCCATCAGGAGGAATTCTATTACCCGAGTCGAGGAAGCACAGCCTCAATAATAAATTTATCATAGATCATTATTAGGTTTAAAACTTTAATATGTCAGTTTGTGATTGTAGGGTATGTTTATTTAGGCTGCACAATTGTTCTTTTAGGGAAGAACCCCTTTTAAAGTATAAAATAAATATGCTGTTTTGTGTAGCTGATGGGTTTAGCGAAATCTTTTAGACACAAATAAACAGCATATGTTTGAAAATAATACAGCAAAATATAATTAGCTAATGGGTCTTTACTGGTTGTTCAGCCGTTAAATTAATGGTAAAAACTGGCATCTGTGGTTGACAGATATTCAGGGTAAATTATTGGCATTATGGGATGGCAATTTGTTGTGCATATTTTTATAGCTAGTTCATAACATTTATATGTATATATGTATGTGTTTATGTGTAAATATCAAAACAAGTGTGTGTATATATATATATATACTTGTGTGTATGTGTGTGTGTGTGTATGTATGTATGTATCTATATATGTATATCAAAACAAGTATATGTATATCTATCTATCTATCTATCTATCTATCTACATATATAAACATATGTATATATATATATACATTCATGTTCATTTGTGTTTATCAGGAATTGTTATATATATTGTTTTCTCAATAACAATTCCTGATAAACATGAATGAACAGCACAGTGTTCCCTTCACAAACTCTCTTATCCAGCCTTAACCTTCAGAAACTCTGTTAAATTGGTCAGACGTGCTTCATGACATTAAAGAATGTCCCTCACACATGGCAGTGCACATTTAAACTTTGGTGTCACCTTGTAGCCTTTGTTGTCCCTCCAACACAGCTGTATAGACAGCTTGCTTTTCACTTCTACGGACTTTTCCTCTCACTTCACTCAATAGAATTGTTTTTGAACAAGATTAAATTAGTGTAATCAACCCTTCTGGTTTCTGCGTATTCATTTATGTCTATAATGTGCTCAGGTCTTTTCAGTTGAGAAGGAGCTGGAGGGTTTAAAGTGATTTATTTGTCACTTAAGCACTGCTAAAATAAACACACTAACATGTCTTATAGGCATATTGTCTGTTTTGTGTCTAATAGTTTATGCACGTTCTTATCTTTGAACAAACAGCAATTTGTGCTATTAGAGCAATTTAGGAGTTTTAACTGAGGTTACAAAAAACAAAAGAAGCAACTAGCAGTTTGCAATGGTTGGAAACAAAGTTCATACATAATTACAAATAAAAAGGGTTATCATAGACATGGTGTAGTCTGTTTTCCTTAATAAGCCTGCAGAGCAAAATATGAATAATGCATTAGAATTTTTCTATTTCTCTTTGTCTCAAAGGTAGCGATGGATAATTCAATTATATTTGAAAAGACCAGAGCCAAATAATGCAATTAGGTTTCTATATAGCACACAGAATGCAAACCTGTCATAAAGTGGTAATGCAGTGTGATATGCTATCCAACGCAAGGCCATTGCTGTCTGTTCTGAGACAAATCTGAAACATTATGGAATTAATCAGTCGGTTGACGCAACTCCAGCAGCCACTGATGTGCAGGATGCACAAGTGTCTCTTGTTGCTCCTCAGTCTGAAGCCTACAGAGATGAATGGATTGTGAATGTCAGCTTTTTTTCAGTGTCTAGAACTGCTTTTTGAATTGATTGTGTACAGCAGCAAAAGTCACAGAAGCAGAGCCTGTGAGACACGTGACTGGAGGAAATGTAGGTGTGAACTAATTTTGGCAACACTATGTAAAGTAAACCAGAGTGACTATGAATGAATGAGATTAAAGGGACAAGCTGAACCCAAATGAACATTTTTATCATTGTTTTACTCATTATATTATTCAGAAAAAGTAGCTCTTGTCATACAACAGTTTATAGTGACCAGGGACTCTCAAACACCAAAAACACCACAAAAAACACCATAAAATGGTATAGAGCATTTAAGTACTTTAAACCACTTGTGTGCTATATAACTATGTCTTCTGGCTTCAACCAATAGCTTGTTAAAGGACTGCGAGAATTACAGCTTAAGCAGTTAAGAACTGCTAGCAGTGTTGCTTATTTGTATATCATTTTGGAAAAATCATCTGCTAAGTGACAAAATGTAAGTGACAAAAAAATCAATTGTCAATTTCCAGATTTCAAAATGGATATGCATGAAAAGCCACAGATCTGTTGCGTGTAGTAACCAAACCTGACGTACGATTTCTGATGAATTCTGAATGCAAACACAGGCTGGATACAATCCTCCTGTGAGAGGACGATTATCAGTGAATAACGACTCAGATTTTGGGTTTGTTCTACACACAAAGCTGTTGTATAGCTGTTGAGTATAAAGCATGGGCTACTTATGGTGCCTTTTGGTGTTTTTTCTTTTGTACCGTTTGGAACTTGTCAGCCTCTGGTCACTGTTAACTGCCATTGTATGACAAGAGCTACATAACTTCAAAACGTTCTACTTTTGTGTTCCACAGAAAAAATAACAGCTTACAGATTTGGAGTGACATGAGGGTGAGTAAATAATGATGCTTCATGTTTGTAAGAAGTATTTTCAAAATAATTCCCAAAATAAAGACAAAGTGTCTTCACTCAAAGTATGGTTAGAAAAATGATGACAGAGTACAATATCCACAGCAAATGCAGATGTCAATCATAACAGTTATTTAAAACTAATATCATTAGCTCATTCTTATTAAAAGAACTGCTTTGCTTTGTACAGCATTAGCACTTGGACCCTTTAAATCAATTCACTGAACAGTAAACCGAAGGCTTAGCTCTCTAACTGCAGTGATGCCTAATTCTCATAGGAGAGTCTGTCTACCATGACAGCTCATATACTGCAACTGACAAACTAGCTTTTTTCCTTCCACATCATTTGAGGTCTCAGCATCACTTTGATGGATCCTGTTTTTCTCTTATCAAGATTCAGCTTTGCAACCTTTCAAATGAAAGACAGGCAAGCAAGCTACTGCGTCTGAGGTGCCAGACCCGGAGCCTTTTGATCCTTAAAGGAACCGTGTTCTCAGTACTGTAACTATTACACAAGAAATGATCTTCCACTGAAATCTAAAGATGATATTCTGCAGAACGCCAGTGTCTTGTTTGTATGCAGTGGAGGTGAATGGGGACCACAGCTTTGCCTGGTCTCCATCCACTTACATTGAGAAAAAGAATCTTGGACATTTAGATTGTTTTGTGTTCCACAGAAAAGAATCAGATGGTTATGAAACATAAAAATAATATTTTCCGGTAACTATTCATTTAATAAAACAATGATCTGCCACATAATGACACATGCATTAATTTGAAAAATATAACGGTTATAACCTAATGATAATTGTTTGGCATTTGCTAGCGAGCTACACCCCGCTGTCTGAGCAGCATGTTACATTTACTTGTTGTGTGCTGCGCTCTTAGCTTCCTGTGCTGAAAGAGAAAGAAACAAGGCATGCGACGGTGGAAAAACAGACGAAAGAGAAGGAGAGGGGGGCGGCTCTGGAGAAGAACAGAGAAGGAGGGGGACATAAAGGAAATGGGAGACAACAGAGTGAGATCGCCTCTGGCCCCCTCCTAGCTCTGGCTGGCATCTCACACTTCATTAGTTTTCAACCATTATGAACAATATTTGTCATCTTCTTTGCCCCCTGGAGCTGTTAGTTTACAAGCCACCTGATAGAAATAAGTACAAGACTTCACATGGAATTACATGTGCCTCGCCTTTCTGCTTTTTTCCAAAGGCCATTTTTGCTTCCTCATTTTTTATGTTGCGTCTCCTGCATGAATATTTTGTTGAGGGGATTTAGAGCATTTGGCCTGTGGTCTTCAGGGGCAACATTGCCTCAGCTGCACTGTGTGACGACCCTGTAGCAGCTCAATTACAGTATAATCTCTTTAATTAAAAGTGTAACCGGCATGAAACCCATCTCAGTTAAGGGTCAGATAGACAAACAGCTTCTTTGCCGGTGTCACATCAGTATAATAAGAGATACATATTTGTAAAAATCTCACCACTGACATTTCTCGACTGTTATTCATTAGCTTGCATCGAAATTGTGCCCACAGAAAGACTAACAGAGCGTATAATGCCTTTAAACATAATTGATTTCATAAATAACTTTTTGCTGTTAAAGAAACTCAATTTTAAACCCGGGTTTTCTGTAATGTGCTGTGCTATATGATTGAGTAAACCAATGTGTCTGTGCTAACAGATGGAAACCAACTGTTCTGTGTATTTACTCCATAAGCCTGAACATATCAGAGAGCACAACAGATGATCAATAAGACAGAGAACCCATTATTATCATATCACAGTTCATGAGATTACGTTTGTTAGGATATTATCTTCTGCCTCTGCAAATTGATTGAGAGAATCTATTAGACTTGTCGCTTGCAGTTGCTAAGAAGTTATGAAAATGTATCTGTTGAAATATCAGCTTATCCTCTGGGGTTTATGCAGCATATTTCGATGCGATGATGCTCACTCGATTTACTCTGTGTGGATTCACTTCACACTCTGTGTTGAATGAAGATTTTGAAAGAGATTTTTACTAACTCTGTATGCAAAATCTCCAGCAATTCAGCAGGATGGATATTATATTTTTTGATATTATATTATATTAAGTGAGTAAAATCTATAATATCATAATAAATTACTGTAATCTTATAATCCAGACATATGCCTTCCCTTAGCAGAGTTTAGCAAAAAGCTGGATAACAACACAAAATGGAGGACAAATTGGAGATAATATTAAAAAAGACGAAACTCATCTGAGGAGAGGCTGACATTTTGGAAAACCATTGGTGTAGAATTAGAATTCTAATATTACCAAGGCATAAAAATGCTATATGACTGATAAAAGAAACTCATAAGAGAATGCAACAATCACAGTTCCACAGAAAAGAGAAATAATAGGAAATTCATGGCATACAGAGGAAAGACGCATTAGATGTCTGCTTTAATCTTCGCTATATTGCTGCATGGCTATTGCTTTCATACGTGCTGTGAAGGATTTAAACCTTAAATGTCAATTTTTTTAGCCACAAGACAACAGATCCTTTTTACAGACATTATACATGCGTATACACACACACACACATTGCTATAAAGACACACACAATTCCAGCCCACACAAAGAAAACACTTTAAACTGCATGTTCCTTAAAGACAACTTTGTTTTAAATAAATGTGTAATTTCATGAAACAATGCCTGTATTTTGAAATGAAAAATGTTTTTTTAAATACACATATTTGTCTTAGGCAAATGATGTTCCCACTGAGACATGGTGCCCTGCCAGCACGGATAAACTTGATGCTTGAAGTTTTTCAAGACACAAAAGTACCCATGCCAGCTCTCTGACAAAAGGAGAGACTGCGAAAAGATTTCATTTTCACAAGTTGGGTGAGTCATCACCCAGAGGACCCCGAGTGCCGCAGAGAAGGATAAAGTCCCAACGTTACAGATGGGATTTAAAGGACCGGATGAAACCTTTACCAGGTAAACTGCTGTGTACTGTAGTAGACTCAGTTTATTTGTTAAATTCCTGTCCTATGACACTTTAGTAGAAATCATAAGCAATGAACAATGATGAATAAGCTTTCTTTGTGCAAGCAATAACAACAATTGATGAAACAGAGATATACTTTACACACTAGATATATGCCTATATCTAATCTTTCTACATTGATCATTGAAGGATAGATTGAAACATGGAATTGTCGTTCAATAGTACACAGTGTTCAATGGTAAATATTATTGAATGCATCTTGAAGCAGTAATATTATGGAAGGCTAGCTTACCATAAATCTATAAATGTTGATAAAGAGCTGCACTTATTTCAAGGAAAGCACATTTTGTTTTCTGTAGTGCTCTGTAATGTGAAAAATGGCGAACAAAAAACCTTTGACCAGCAGTATTAGCACAGACCATTATGGATGTATTTACATTTATTTATTTAGCAGCTGCTTTTTAAGGTGATTGCAAATTCAAACACAAGCAATAAGTTATGGAGTCAACAATAATAGCAGGTCCATACCTCAGACCACAAAATTGCAAAGCTATGTATGTCAACAGAGACAGAACTTGGATTTCAAACTAATTATATGTGTTCAGTGTATTTTTATCTGCTTTAAAATAATGACATATATGTTGCTTAAAAACAATGTCAAAATGCACAATTAACTTTAAATGACTGTCAATAGAGAATAATGTTTTTGTAACGTGGTTGCAGCATCTACCATGGGGGGCTAACAACGCTATGCTAGCTACGCTTGACCTCTTGGGGGTGACAAACTACATGTAAAGTTAAATATTTTAAATCTCATAGGCCAAATGTTAAACATTTAATATGTTTACACACCTATCAGCCTTTGATATGTACTTGTTCTTTAACAAGGTCGTCCATATTTTAAAACACAGTAGGCTTGACAACTTAGTAGTGCATATCTTCTGGTGTCCATAACCGCCCACTCAAGGTTGATGTTATGCTACCAGCAGAGACAGTATAGGACATACAGTCCCTACTTTGAAAAAGCACACACCAGGATGGATTAAGATGTATACATATATGTTTGTTGGACCATTGTGTTATTTTTTGGCTATTAACTGGCCGTCCTGTTCAAGCTATTAACTGGCCGTCCTGTTCAGATTTAAAGACATATGTATTGTTCTCTGTTTGCTCAGACTTGGTTGTCCTTTGAGTTGTTGCCATTAGCATATGTATCCCTGTATTATTTTTATACATATTATTTTTATACGTGTGTGTGTGTGTGTGTGTGTGTGTGTGTGTGTGTGTGTGTGTGTGTGTGTGTGTGTGTGTGTGTGTGTGTAAAATCACAGTTAAAACTAAAAAAATTTWGTAAAAGTATTTAAAGTATTTTATTTGTCTTCTTACGTGTCACCAACACGACTGAAATATACTTGAAGTGAAAAAGGAAACAGATCCTCGTATCTCCTACCACCTGTCTCATTTAGGCCAGTGGTAAAAGCAGCCTTATGACTCCAGAGTGCAATATCCAGAATATAAGGTCGCTCCATACTTGTGACCCATAACTTTGATGTTTAGAGGTTCCGCTGAGTGAGTGGATGTTTTCAGCACTCATCACAGGCTGTGATTGATAGGTGCGCAGAAGTAGTTCTGGCCAGAGGAGTGTGACTCTCACTCAAGCGACTGCCATACACAGCATCTCTGTTTACTCTGATGATTTACTAACGCTGCCGCTGCCACCAGCTCTCAGTGCACTGCTAAGACCCGATGCTCTCTTCAGACTGAAAGCTTTTTGAGAGCTCAGTTTAGAGATCAAACGGCCCTGTTCCAGAAATTGGAGCTGTATAAATATTAGCAACTAGTACCTCATTGTCATGACATTTTGCATTTTTGCATGGATCGTTACGTGACTGTAGTTTAAAATTGCTGTATCTGCTGTAAATATATTTAAGTTAAAAGTCCTTTGTCCTAGTTTAACGTATGCTAATTTGCCTAGAAAATGCAAATATTGTGCTTTCATCATTTGAACGGCCTGACACAGCAACATAGCCTCAGTTTGGGTTTGGACATTCTGTTTCACTAAATGAAGGACAGGATGGAAAGTGTACAGGAAAACTGTTAAAAGCAATTGCTTCTTATGGCACAAACAAGAAATGCTTCCATGCACTTCCATATTTTAAACTTTATATTTTTTTCCCACCAGAGTAATGAAGCGTATGCAGATTGCAAATTTATTTAACTTTTCAGCAGACATTTCTTCCCTTTCATAGCTGTGATATAATGCACATTAATTCACTAATTCAGTAACATGGTCAAAAGACTCGATTTCATTTTTCATTAGAACTCAGGAATTCTCTAAATATCTGTAAGTTTAAGAGTCTTCGATGCTGAAAAGGAAACTGTAGTAGTGTATTACAGGTAATTGCTGGAAGTTCGTGGAAACTGAGTTTAAGTCTGTGGGGTCGTGTCAATGGTTTTGAGAGAGTGACAGAAGACAGCTTTGTTGTAGCTTCTCTATGAGCAGAGGTGAAGCCTGGAGAGATCTTGATGAAATATTAAAAGGCTGTGAGCTGATGCAGGGACAGAGCGAGGGCACTCGAGGGGCACTGTCTCCTTAATTACTGTGTGCGCTGGATTCACTATTTCATTTGGGAAAAATCCTAGATTGAGGTTATGTTCAATTTGCCCTTTTTCTGCCACAGAGAGAACTGGACTGAGGTGCTTGGAGGACACTGCTCCTGATTTAATTAATGTTGGATGTGTGTTGTGTGTTAGCGGGGAGTTCACACAGTCATTAGGTAATAATAATGGGCTCAATCTGCATTAAATAGCATATTTAGTAAACAATGAATGCTAATCAGTTGTTGCAATCAGAAAAACAGAGGAATTGGCAGAGTAAAAATAACTATTCACAACAGCATTAATTATGTACACATTTGAAATACAGGGTATAGTGAAAGTACTGAAGGTTTAACATTAGCTGGGTTTCAGAGATTGGCATAGTTAAAGGCCTGGTTTGGTTATTAGTGTTATTAACTTAATCCCTCTCTCCTCACAGTGTCCTGAGCATTGATCCTCCAGAATGGAGTATGGATCTCACTTTATCCACTGTCTTACACAGCTCTGTCTCGCCTCATGTGCTCTGCCTGTCCCTTCATGGACGCCAGATGTTTAAAGCTACAATGACTAATGTAATATAAAATGTAAAATATAACATTTGGGTGCAGATGTAAAACATGATTACAGCTTGTTTTATTTTCCAGATGTGCTATTTAAAATCATTTAAAAAATTATATGGAAATGTTTTATATTCCCATACTAATATGTGGGAGGTGCTGGCAGTACATGTAGGAAAACCTTTTAATTCTCAAAAGAAACGTGTTGAAGGCCAGCGATACCTCTTGATTCCCGGTCGCCAGAGATCACGGAAGAAAATCCTTCGGTTCCGAAAGGGCTTGTTGCTGAAATTGATTAGCATTTAGATTGTATCTAGTTTGATTCAGGGGGAGAGAGACTACAGATGGTTTGAAAGCAGCAGATTTACAAGTAGATTTTAAAAACTGACAGTAAATGGATGCGTTTACACGAAACCCATTTTATGTTTTCATTTAGGATTGTATTCTCCGACCACAGTGAGGCGTTTTTGTCATTTTAAGCTTGTTTGGTATCTGATGCCCTCTGTGGCTTACCATTATTCACTAATCATATTTTTTACTTCATAGCATTAACAGTGCATTAATAAACCACTTCATGAGAGATTCCTCTTTTGGGAAAAGCCTAAATGGCTGTGTCTGATCTTAGAGACTAATTTGATCATACCATACATTTATTAGTATAAATTTAACATCCGCTCAAACCACATGACCATAAACAGAATAAACTTCATTCATCTTCTCTTTTCCAAGCTAACGTGGATTCCTCAGTGCAATAGATAATGCTAAAACATATTTCTATCAGTATGCTCCTTCCAAAGGCTTGACATTAAGAAGAATAAATAGCACTGGTTTCACAACACCACCTAATTCATCAAAGTCGCCGCAACGGGTACATGCCCAGTGTGAATGATCAAATACCGGCTGCGCTCTTGACTCTCAGTAAAGGCATCGGCGCATTAGAAAGCACGAGAACTGTCTGCTAATCAGGAGAACTATCAATCCCTTTCATGAGACGCATTAGAAGGCCACTGGTCTAGGATTTCAATACCATCATCTAAAAGCAAATACATTTTTTCTGGCAGCGTGGAGCAAGAGATTTAGCGGCAAGGCAAGATTTGTTCATCTGAATGCACGGGCTGTTTTTGTATCTGTCTTTAACACGCATTCACTGTTTGGCTCTGCTAAAAATACGTTACGAATTAAATACATAGGAAAAGTGTTTGGCACACAGGAAAACACAGTGACACACGTCACCCTACGTCAGTTTAGCTAAGTGAGTATTGTGGTGTGAAAAAGGTAACATTATAATATAAATTACCACCAATATGCAAGCTAATATCCAATATGCAATGGATAGGGAATTTGCTTATAGTGAGTAGTTAAGTACTACCTAAAGACTTTACGCTGTTAGGAACAAATGATACTTTCTGCTCACGCACAGGAGGATCTTTATTAATCTGCTGCCCTCTGCTGGTGTTATTTTAATGGCTTATGACAAAACCTTTTATTACCTTTTGTTGCGCACACCAGAAATGTGATCATTTTTATCCCTCTAATTTTTATCCCTCAAAACTGCCAATAGTGTAATTTAATATAATTTAGGTTTTCAATCTAAAAGTAATCTAAAAAACAGACAAAAAACATGTGGGATATAAATATTTAATCCCAAAACTTAATGTAAAGAGGTTTCCTGTATTTAAATGAAAATAATGTAATTGTTCAAAGAATGTCACAAAAAAAGTATGAAAAGTATAAAGCCAGTTAAAATCTGGGTAAAGTTAAACTTCGAAGTCATTATAACTCATGAACATAGGCCTGCTGGTTTTGTCATCATATTTGTGTAACTTTGAACACAATTTAAAAAACGTATTTGCCTTTTTTTAATATATCAGTTTGCTTACCTTTTTGTCATTAGCATGTTAGTGCCTCAGAAACTGAGATTTTGTGTTGTATGCCAAACACACAAAAAAGAAACACATCAAACAGGGCCTTAGCCACACAAGGGCCCTCAACTATAGAGCCAAATGGATGAGCTGGCTGTGTCTCTAACTTAATATTCTCCATACAGATTCTATTCTTTGAAGAATTGCTTGCTGAGTTTAGTCCAAAAAGCATGCTGAGCACAAAGAAATGACTCTGACCACACACACTAATGCGGCCTTTGCATATGCATACAAAAATGTGGCATAAATTCTCTTTATTTTCCTCCATTTCAGTTATCCCACAGTGATAATCACACTCCATATGCACGCGGAGCCAATGAAAAATCCATTTGCATTGTGGCTTTTAAAACATTTCACATTAGTAGTCTCTTCAAACCACATTAAAATGGTTTCCCATTAAAATGAGAAATATGTTTAGTGATTTTACTTATTAGGTTTGTGAAATGTACCATTTACGATTACAAGAGCATACTGCTAATAAAAGTGACACAGGTTTTCTATTAGTGTTTGCTATATAGTTTATATAACAGTACATTTGTTTGTATGGGAAAGAAATGAGATAAAGCCATTTATATATCAAAAAAGACTTTGTTGAGTTAATTTTTTCTGCTTTCAGACACCGAAGTGTGATTGTGTGATCCTAAAGAACAACTTTTGCCTATTTGTACACATTAATATTACATTTGTACACAAATAGATTTGTAGCTGTTTTTATTGTCAGTGGGCAATAACCACTCCTGGTTCCTAGAGATTCCGGCCTTATAGTTTTGTCTGTAACATTTGAAGGAGCGTGTAAATGTTGTTTTAATATGATGTAGCACAAACAAGTGATCTTTGAAATTCTTTACATGATGAATTGAAAACACTTTGCAGGTATCTTGCAATTTAATGCATATATCTCAAAAATGTAATTTGTCAGCACAATATGGAAATGCATTAAAATACACTCCCATTTATTTAACAAAGAGTGACTGCTAGAGTGTGTTGTATATCCTATCCTCTCCATAAAAGGCCAGCATATATCCTCGATGAACTGAATCTCATTAGATTCCATTTTCTCTCTCCAAGTGTTGATTTTGGCAGGTTATATATCTCCTTCATATATTAGATTATACAGATTTGTGGATGTGGCAAATGTCAGCTGGTTTAATGCTGCCGGTGCCAAAGGTATTTCAATAAAATGATGTATCCTCCCAGCGGTTTCCTCAGGAAAATATACAATATCCTCAATTTGACTGACATAAGTGTGTCAGTCAAATTGACAGCAGAACTGTGCACCAGCCACTGTTGAGCTACCAGATGTATGAAATGGTGGTCTGACTGTTAGATAATCTAAACTAAAATAAACCCTGTCCTACACCATCACTACTGTGCTATTCTGGTTAAAAATATGTGTCTTAATGTGTCTTTTATTGTTCTTGCCTGAGTACAAACTTTGTTTATAACCTACAGCAGTATATAAATCCGCACTTGTGGATCTCTGACCTCTGACTTTTCTTTTGACCTCATGACCCATTTCATTGTTGCTTTATACGAATGGATGTTTTGCAGATTAAGTTTAACATTATGGATTATGGAGAAGAACCATTGAATGTTCTGTGTTTCCAACAGGGCGACCAATGCAGATGCAGGGAGGATTCTGAGGAATACAGTCTAGCTGTTGTCAAAAAGATGCAGGAGGATCTCAATACCTGATTTGCCGTGGATGTGATGGTGACCACAGGGAGGAAGTTAGAGCTCCCTGCAGAGACACTGAAGTCTGTTTTATCAGATAAACTGTCAGTTTAGCATTGCACAGGAGCTGTTCACAGCCATATAAACTGACAGAAGTTAGCAAATGAGAGACAGTTGAGAGTGCAATGAATGAACATATTGAGTGACAAAAACTCAAGCAAAACATCACAGTTGTCAGCACTGTAGATATGTGTACCAATAATCCAAAGTCAAATATTTCACTGTAAATACTTGTGACTTGCCTTGGCAAGATTTGAATTTATTGGCCAGATTGAACTATTTTATGCTTGTTCTCTGTTTTAGCAAAGCCCAAATAGTTCTGTCTAGCCTCTGTATCTCTGTAGTTTGTTACAACTGACACTATAGTCTGTGTCATTAATAATTACTGAAAGCCTTACTCCATTTTACTGATGTCTGTGAATGTGCAGTCTGAGGCCGTAACGTATGGGCCATGCATCAGATAAGCCACTCTGGTGACAGGGCCATTCGTGGAAAAGGTCACGTTTATATACTGCGTCCATCTTTTCTTGAACTCTGCAGCCTGCTCTGGCTCTTGTATCCTGGCAACAGGACTGGATCCTTGTGTGTCAAGACAAAACATTTTGTATTGGGCGTCCCACACATCAATCAAAGCGCCAGTGTACCTTTCAAAAGATCTTTGAAGAACGTACCTGAAATCAATGTCCAGGTTGTGAGAAAACTCTCTCACTAAATACCACGTCCTGGTGGATGAGGCAGCAATGACCTTCCTAGCAGAATGTCTAACTTCCTTTTTTCCTCATCGCAGCCACTTTTAACGTTCCCCTAACCACCCCTCCCATGGCTGATTACAATGCTGGGAAAGGGAGCAAACAGGAGCATGTTGTTTAGATGTTAAGCTGAATTTAGGGCCATATAAAGCTTCAGAGACAAATATCTGCCATTTGGTCCAAAGGTAAATGAGTTCTAATCAGATTTGTGTTGAAGTTTGTCCAGCCCTCCACCCAAGAATAGGGTTGGGCATGTATGTCAGCCGGCATCTGCTGTGCCAGCCAGTTCTCCAAGACATTTCAGAGAACATATGTATTTCAAAACACAAGCTGGCGCTCTTGCCCATAAAACTAGGTGTAGTTGGAGTCTGCAATGTCAACATTTCTTTGAAACCCAGGAAGCAGAGTAGCATAATAAAACATAAATTGTGTCCTTAGTCAGTTGTTTTACATGTTGTCTATTTGAAAATGATGCAATGCACAGTAAATACAGTGAGTGATGGATTTTACTGTGGATACCATATTCAACCTCCTCATCAGAGACCCGTTAACAATGTGGCTATGGAGAAACATTGTCTTTTCCATGTTGGTTACAGCTACTTGCTTCCATATCATGTTCACAGGTCATTATGTTCCCCTGCCACAAGAACTGCTATCAGAATATCCAGTTTCTTAGTGGTCTGGTGGTTCTGCAGAAATTGCTTCCCTCACCTTCTGTGCTTGGTCAGTTAAAGTAATTTCTCTGTAATGATCATGTTTTCATAAAGTCTTGTCTCTGTGACAAGAAAGGTGTAAATTAAATGATACGCTGTGGCAAACCCTGTAAGCAAACGGGCCATCTGTGCCTCATCATTTGGACACTGGATACCATCCAGTCTGGATACTCACTGGATTTTCATGGTTCACCTTTTGGTGGGAAACGGCTAAATTGGACAACATAGTAGAAACAGCATTTTGGATAACTTAAATATGTATCTGTCTGGGGTGGTGGCTCTCTTTCATTACCTCATCTCTGTCTGAAATATAAATAATATTTAGTATTTAGCTTGAAGTGAAGATGTGCAAACATGGTAATACTGCCTGTTGGTGTATTCAAATTTACAGTACAGTTTTATATATAGTTGTATAATGATATATTTAGTTATATATTTAAGAATATAGTTGTGCAATTTCAGTATAAAAAAGTGAATACATAGCATACAGCAATCTTGCTATGTTTGATATTTAATTTAAATAAACAATACAGACACTTGTTTATATAATTAAAGTCACACAAAGCTAAATTATAATCCAGGATATTTTAAAGACCAACCACAATGCTGGGGAAAGTAGAGGTGTTAGAATAATTTATAAAATGAAAATAACAGTAATTCGTATTTGATATTGTATTATCAATCACCAGTATATATATCAGTATATGTATCAATATCAGTCCACATTAATCCTCTTTTTTGGCTTCTGTGGTCTTTTCTTTGCTGTCAGGTTGTGATTGTATTGCCTTCTTCCCACGTCGATCAGAAGCAGTCCTGCCTGTGGCTCCTTCCGCAGGTGTCTCATCATCTGCTGGTACAGCTGTACATGTAGCCCAGATAACCATCGCTACTATACCAACTGGCAGTCCACACACACAACAGGAGAAAACTGGAGCTGTCTGGAACATCATCTGAGATTGGAGAGATTTATATTAGTTACTGGGACAGCAATGACCTGAATATTAGCCTCAGGTAAATATTTGATAAGGATGTGATCGGTTATGTGTTTTAGCGGTGGTGAACTATGTTGTACAGTAAAGGTAAATATTTAAGTTTACATACAGAACAAATAACCTAAAAGTGAATATATGTAAGTCAGTCTTACCACCAGAGTAGATTTTGCTTTATAGAAAAGTCTCTTAATATGCTGCATTAATCCGTTTCCTCCCAGTAACTGATTAAGGTAAAAGGAATTAATTTGATCAGAGACTCGTCGTATTCAACAAGTAGGAAATTATATGACATAGAGGATTTTTCTAACTCCTGGTACCTTTGATCTGCCTTCCAGTATACTGTTGAGAAAATTAAGTAGATCTTCAATGGTCTCAATTTTCTTTTCTGGCAGAAAGTATCCATCAATGGACATATTCAACACAATGATGGAGGGCATCACGACTTCTCTAAAAGGAGAAAGGCCAAAATATATAACTTAATTATTAATTTATCTATTGTATGTAGCTGAATTTAAACATTGTTTTTGGCACCTGCTGAAGTGGTCAATTGAACTCACCCCATAATTAATCCATTGATATAGTCATTATCATCCATATAACCAAATTGGTAATTGCTATGAGATAAAAACACAATTATAACATTGACTGATTGTTTTTCTTTCTATTAAAGAAAGAGCAAACAAATCAATTACATTATAAATGAAATCACTGATGCCAAATCCATATAGATTTGTTGCTTACTTTTTGTAATCATCTCTGTATTCTGCAGAAACTCTTTCCATCAGAGTTTTGTAGCTAGATGGAGAAGAATTTTAAATTTAGGAGTGAAAATAAAAACAATGTCTTTTTGTGTCACTAGTCTCTTACCGAATGCTTTCTTCAGATGGCGTCTTCTCATCTACTACTGCCAATGCCACAAGTTTACCTGCCAGTGAAGTGTGAGAAACGTTAAACAGATATTATGCATTGCTGTCTGGATTGCTTTATTGTTAAACACATTATGCATGCATGAAAATGCTCACACAATTGCAATCTGCCAAAGCATCGTTTTCACACATGCATGTCTTGGATAAAAGTCAGATCTTATCAGTGTCAATGTTACGCTTTATCAACCAGTGGCAGAAAAGTAGCAGTCATAAACATGTTAAAATGTGTTAATTATAATAGGATGTAAGACTAAGAAAAGTACAGAAAAGTAAAACATTCAATTAATGTCTTTGTTATGTGTAATTATACATATAATATTGAGCAATGTTAACAACATTTACCTATTATAAGTTCTGGTTTTGTGTTAGTTGCATGTAATAAATGACACTGTAAACTAAAGTGTAACCAAATAATTTTCATATTGATAGATGATGAAAAACAGGCTTACTTAGCTCTCCCATCTGGTAGAGACTGAAGTTATCAATTTGAAAGTAAGAGGGAAAACGTTCTTGATTTACCCAGGATGACAGATTACCGTGAAGAAATTCTACACAAATGATAAGACACTTGAAGATTAGACTTGAAATGTATTTAAACATGATATAAATATAATCGTAATCAAACTTTGTCATATGTAAAGTTAAATTACTCACAAATGTTTTGATAAGAAACAGATAATCAAGTCTTTTTCTGTTTATTGACTATGCAATAAATTATGCCAAATGTGTTACACAGTATGCACATAGTCAAACTGTTGACTTAAAGGGTGGGTGTTGCTGGATAGCCTAAACAAAACATTCAGAAGGGCCACAAGACACATCCAAGTTGCGCTTTATTCTCTCTCACTATTATTTGAATTAGAACGGTAAAAAGTGCATTACTGTACTGATAACATCTTTACACTGTATTGAAACTTAATTGTTTGATTTTTCACACATGCAAGAACCTGTGCAAAACTTTGGGTAAGTACTTCTCATACAATATTTTAAGGTACATAAGTTTCCTAATTGCCAAAATGATGTTCTGTAAAGTAACAGTCTGTAAATGTGGTATTTATTGGGTGTAATCTAAAAGGTTTCATAATATTACCATAACTGTTACAGGGCTATAATATAACATTACTGTATGCTTCTCATGTTACAATTCTGGTATTCTCTGTGTTCATAGGCAATACGAAGATGCAGTATGTATATTGAATGTTCTGGCTTAATGGATGTGTTAACTATTCATATCATTGAGGACTCAACCGACAGTGCAGTCTTCCATGTACAAGTTCATTGTGTGGATCTGTTCCTGCTAAACTACTGGTTCCATAAGACTTTCTTCAGCAATGGGGAAGTACAGCAGATCAACACCCTGAGGGTACACGGCTGTCGTGGGTTAGTGTTTGTACTGAGGGTGCTGAATCGTTCTTCACGCCTTCCTAATTCCCATTACTGGTGCCCTTTCCTAGTAACACTTTGCCTTGATGCCCTGGCGTTCCACTTCCACCTGCCCTCTCTGCCCCACTGGAACGGCACCCTTCAGGAAGCAATGACGGGAAACAGCCTGGAGCTCAGACGCCAAGAGCCAACTAGATTTTGACGCTCAAGCCCCCTGTGAGTTTCTGATATACTTCACTGAAACGATGCACTACAGTCAAAACGCAGGACATCTTACCGTTGTACACGTAGTACGTCCCATCTTTAAACACAGCGACCGCGGGAACTTCCTGCAGAGTCACTGCCTGTGATGACAGTAAATATTGAGATTAATTTGTTTATGTAACTGATGAATTTTATACTTATTAATATTTCATCAGTATATTTGCTAGTAGAAGTGAACATCTTACTTTTGGAAGGATTTCAGTAGAGCCAGAAAAAAAATATGTGTGGATAACATATTCAGCTGCGGCTCTGTGGTATTCTGCCTAAAGAACAATGAATATAAATTTACCACATGACATTAACAACTACTTAAAAACTTTTTTCAATATGAAATTTCACCATGTAAACTATCTGCAAATAAAATCATTCATTGACACAGTAAATGTCTAATCAGATAAATTAATAATTCAATGATTTATGATCATTCTTCATTATTTTTACCTTAAGGAGTGACTTCCCTCCAATGTAAATAAAGAAAAGATCATGGCGACTCATAACTTGCTGAAACAACTGTACACTGGAGACTGCTCTTACCGCAGGTCTAGAATTAATAAAGGACAGTGGGAATTGCAGATAGAATTAGAACTAGAATTAGCATTAGTATAAAACTAAAGTCTATGCAGTAAGGCTGCTTATTATTATAGTAATTTAGATATTACCCTGCAACTCTATTGGTAAATTCAATAATAGCATCCTTCGTTCGTGCACCCTTGTAGTCAAAAGTCAGCTCTCCTTTAAATCTTATTAAAATATAAACATAAAAAGTTGCAATACAGTATGAGTGAAAAACAATGTAGAAATCATATATATTGCATTCATTGGGATGTATTTTAGCATCTGTAAACACTCACAGTTTTATTGTTGGATATCCACGAATATTAAACTCGGAAGCAATACCTGCAAAAGGAATGATTTTTGTTTTGTTTGTATTGCAAAAAAAAAATAGTAATGTTTCATATATTTTTTGCATTCACTGATGTTACTAGTATATACTGTCTAAATTTAGTTAATTCAGTCGATTATAAATGATAATTTACAATAAATTTTATGTTAATATGGTGAGATTTATTTATCTGTTCTATCCAATTAAATATAAAGTGCACACATGGTGGGGGGGAGGTTTAAACATAAGCTGCGGGCTACATTTTATTTACCCGGAAGGTGTTTGCCTGAACTTAATAACAGCCTCAGGAATACCAATTCAACTGAGAAAACAATGGGTGAAAAAGCCAGACACCGAGAAACCCAATTCCAGGAAACATCAATGACTAAAAGGATTTTTAATTGCTGAAAATGCAATGTGTGCCATATGGCCGTGTTGTTAACAAGACACTCTGCTCAATACAGAATATGAGAGGTGTGTAGTCAACGGACTGACTCTCATGAGCGCATACGGATTGCTTAACTAATCCCATTAAACAGTGGGTAAGCCTGTCCTTCCATTTAAGCAGCATACTAATTGGTTGCTAAGCAATGGCCTGGCATGGCCTTACCAAACTGTCTTCTCAAACCAAACTATAGCAAGACATGTAACTTTAATTTTAATGTCCCATGGATGGGAACTGGCACCAATCCACATATTCCTAAATGGAATTTTAGAAATGCACTTAATGTAATTATAGGTTTCAAACATACTTTCATATACGCCACGTTAAATTTAACTTACTTGTATGCACTGTGGTATCAATCTTGCCAACATTAACAGGAGAGCCCATACTCTTCAGCTCTGCACCGACTTCGTACCATATTGGCTCGAATGTGTGACAGTATGCACACCATGGAGCATAAAACTGCAACATAAAACATCATTATGTAACAGCTGGCATGACACAAGACGTCGCATTAATAAACTTGTCACAGAAAACCGATTAGCATCATTTAAACTGTATTGTAAGAGTCCTCACCTCCACCAGCCACAGTTCATTCTGTCTGTATTCTTTAAACCTGGAAGTGGATTGTTTGATTCAGTTAATGAGACGTATTTGTATGTATGTATGTATCTATATGTCTGTCTGTCATGAGTCCCTTTACAATGTGAATCACTTACTTTTCATCGAGTTCCTCCACATATCCTGATACAACAGCGATGACCGACAGAAGCGCTATAAAAAACGACACATTGGCAGCGATACAAGGTATCAATCAATTGCCTTAAAAGAAAATAGTATATATATTTATGGTGTCAGTACGATACCTAAAGGTATAACGTTTCTCATTCTTGTTATGCGGTGTTCTTTAAATACTACACAAAGCAAGTGAGGTTAGTGACACTATCTAGACTGCTAGTAAGCCCTTGACCGACTGACCATATATCAGATTAACCCCCATTGTCTCCTGGGTAGGAATTTGCCGAATTAGACCAAAGACTCTGAGTTCCAGACAAGTATTGATGATGCTTCATGTTCTCCTGCAAAATTTATAGATGTATTTCTTTAGACCTATTTCATCTATAAGTCTCAATTTAACGCGTTGTTTTATAATGGTATCAAGTTAAAAATGGTTTAGAAACCAAACTTTACAGCAGGGCAGAGAGTAATCTTACATTGTACCGTGTACAACAAATACAAGTAAACAATACCGATACCATGTACTATGTTTTGTGGTTGTTTAACCATCACTCATTGACAACTGTAAACTATTTTCATTTAACTTTAGCCAGTTTATATAGTTGTATAAGTTGCCTGATATAAGAAAATAGGGAAAACACTTTGTAATGTAATTACTACTAATCCCTATGCGTAATAACCTGAGAAACGCTTTCTCTTCCAATAGATGGCGCCATTATAATTCATTTTCAATTCGCCTTCGTTCTCCATTCTCTGATACAACTTTATATCTGGGATCACCTTTCATTGCATCAATCCCAGTGTTCCTGTAGCTGGTAAAGCGTATTGTTAAAGTAGTACAAATGTCGTGGGTTTATATGCCAGTAAACACACGTACTGATGTATATCTTAAATGCACTGTAAATTGTAATTTTAACACTTTTTAACACAGTGCTGTTTGCTTGAATGTATAATGTATAAATGTTGGTAATAGATTAGTTTGCCATCATTAGTTTTCATTGTTAACAATCCCTCCAAGGCTCCCTAAAGGCTGTTTAAAGGGCTTTTAAGGCATTATACTATCGCAATGTTTAGCGATTTTTCCGTGTTGTGCTATACCATGGCATCAACTATACGCCATTGGACAACCACTCCTTCATTAACATTGTGATTGGTGGGAAGACACGTCAATCAATAAAAATACACGCCCCATCTGTTTACGCCTCCCCACTGATTGGTTCACCAAAACCCGTTTAAGACGTTTCTCGTCTCTGTATGGTCGACGCTGACGTCGATCACCATCATATGAAAACGTAAGTTTGGTCTGTGGGGAGAGGCAACTGTTGTGGAAGTGGCTGTCTCTTGAATTTACTTCACTGTGTTTATATTCACTGTAAGTGGGAGTCACCTCTTTGGGAATGGGAATACACTTGTTGACCAGAGAAATAGGACATAGATGAGAAGCTGAGCCTAACAGGATAAGGGAAGAACTCGCGTGATATTTGTTTTCTGACCACTTTATTTTTGTGGACATCGCGACCAGACATACGCAGTTCCTGAGTGGTCATGCACGTTAAACTTTCAAAGTCGCTTTATTATCGATTTCACATCGGGGAGTTTGTAATCCTTGTCTTAAGTTAATTTTATAGACGCTCCTGTGGTTTTGTGTTTAGCTCGTGCAGGAGTTCAAATATAGCGCAGTTGACAGCGGAGCACAACAAGCAATTGTCTAAGCATGTAAATATATGGATTGCAGTGTACGGGCCTGTTTGTCAAAATGCAATGGGACTAAGTGAGGCCTTTCGACCATCAGCATATTTTTGCTTCAGTTTCGAGCCTGATGATCAGGTAAGATAAACTTTGAGAGATCAAAGTTGGTCTTCGTTTTGTTTTCAAAGTATATATGCAACGTGATAACCGGGCGTTCAGTTGGTTGTGTCGGTAAAGAATTACACAGCGGGCTGATACTCGACTGTGTTTATCGGTTTAATGACAGCATGCTGTTGCACCTGATCGCTGTTCTCAGCGGTTATTGTTTTGCAGCTCGGGCAACAGAGTATCGGTCGGCATCTGTTATCAGATCTCAGATTGCAACATTTGCGCAACATTTTGCGACTAACTTTTCACCTCAACTTACTTTTGGCTTCCTTGGTAACGAGGCAACGCTGAATCGTGAAAATATTGCTTTTCTTTACTAGTGTGCAAACTGAATCACTTTCATCTAGACTAATAATAAACGTTAAAATTAAAGATTGGTCGTTATTGTGAACAACACCAAACATTTTGCCCCACCGCTACTGGTATTAATTTTAAACCCTGAACAGACATTCATTCATTGAATGCTTTATTGTTTGGTCACTGTAACGCATGTCAAGTGCATGCAGATATCTCAGGTATGAGCAGAAAAATGCATGATTCTCCAAGGCGCTCAGCTCCTTATCATTACTTCACTAAAATCCCTGGAATTTAGACAGCCAGGCGTGCTGTCTCCCTATCTGATCACGAGAACATCATATCATCTTAAGGATCATCTTATGACCTTCTGTAAAATTCAGGCGTTGCAACCTCTCTTGGAATTCATGTCATTCTTCTGCTGACTTGATTGTAAGATACCACGTGTCTGATACTGGAGTATATAAAAATAACTGCAAGTTATGTGGTTAGTTTGTCTTGTTTTGGTGGGGCTTGTTTTGAGATTATTACCTCACTGTGATGTATTCATTTAAAGTTAGTTTAGTGTTGTTTTGGGAAAATGAGAAAATAGACTATGAACGAAACATTAGAAATTGTGTTTAAACTTTGTGAAAGTTTCGTGATTATCTATTCTCAACATTCCAGTTTATGCTTGAGTTTAAAAGGTTATAGAGGCAATTTATGTCATATGTGTCCTGTTTTTGTTTTTAGATAAATGAGGGGAAACAAGTGTGAGGGGGACTTGATTCGGTTTATTTGTTTACACAGAGCTGTAGCATAGAATAAAGTCTAGGCTGATTTCTTTTCACGGAAATAGTCATTGTTATTATATGCACAACTGTAGAAACATTTCAAGCATGTTCTGTGCTGCTTTGAACTGTGTCTCTCTCTGTAGTACTTGTATGTTCCTCCTAGCAAGAAAAGCGATACATTTATACTTCATTGTTAACCAGTTGTGTTTAAGCCCTACTTCCCTGTTTTCTCAGTGTAGCCTTAATAAGTAGGCCGGGCTATTATAAATGCACCTATTGGTGTGCAATTATTGGTTACGTCATCTAGTTTTTTGGTTTTATTTAATTGTAAATGCATTTTAAAGTGGTTAACTCTGAAAGAAATAAATGACTACATGTTTTATATATTATAATAATATAATATATATTTAAATTATCACTTAAATCGTACACAAGTAGTCAAATATCCAATAATTGTAATCCCACAGTTAGTATAATATAAAGATTTTGCTCATCTTCTTCTTGTTCCTCTTCAGGTCTTGCAAACACAGCTAAAAATGTGAAAAAACAGGCGACCGAGTGGCACTCTACCAGATTAGTTGTGCACCAGGACCAATGGACCGAGGCAAACGCAACTCCATTGCTGGGTTCCCCACGCGTCAGGATCGGCTAGAGGATCTAGATGGGGGAGGAGGAGGGGCAGAAATGGGTCCAGCACCGTTGGACAGAGTGTGTCCCTCTTCCTACAGAGCCCTCATCAGTGCCTTTTCTTGCTTGACCCGACTTGATGACTTTATCTGTGAACGGATTGGATCTGGCTTTTTTTCAGAAGTCTACAAGGTAATACCTGCAGCTTATCTACAGATTTCTCTTGAAAAACAGAGTTAGAATAGCAAGAGCGCGACTGAGAGGTGCTCCAGTCCTGTCCAGAACAAGCACCTGCAGATCAGTAACTCTTCTGACACGCTATACTGTAATAAACGCAAGATGCTTATTGGCTGTTTTAACTCTGGTAATAGAACTCTGGTTCTGTTATCTCTGATAGCTTATATGCCAGCTTTGTTCAGCATTTCTCCATACCATTTATTCAAAGAAGTCCTAGTTTTAGGGAAGTGGAGGTCAGTCTTATACATTTTTATTGATTTAATTTCAGGGATAATAGAAGGCATGCTATTAAATAACAATACTAAGTGAACTATGTTGTATACTATAGTTTGGGGCCAAGTATGGATCTCTGTGGAATGGTGTAAAGAAAGTGCAGTTTGCAGATAGTTAGATGTTAGCAGTGCTAGTTGCTAACAAACTGACTAATATTTCAAATATTTTTGATATGGATCCAGAAACTGCAGGTGGTGGTTTCTGCCATCAGAGGTACTACTTGGGCTTTAAAGTGTTTGATCTGTGGTACACATGCTAATATTGTGATGCTAGGCATCAATAGGCTAGCACAGTAGCCCATGCAGTTCATTTTCACTGTGTAACACAATTGATTTGTGGAGATCACAAAATAGCAGTTAAAAACGCTGCCAGTGATCAGTTCCTCTTTCACACCTCCCTGCATCAGTGTTTCATGATCAGTGGGCGAGTCTTTGCCTCTTCACAGCTTCTACATACATGGTGTGAATCTTTGGGTTTCACAGCAAATCTTCTCATTATAGAGCTGAACTATTTGCAGGGGTATGTTTTAGAAACGTATTAGTACAAAAAGACAAAAAAAGTAAAAAAAAGACACAACTTTATATGCTTCTCAGAATCAGGGGCAATGCACGGGGGGTGGGGGGTGTAGGGTGTAGGGGGGAAGGACAATTCTAAGGGACCAGGCACTTTGGGTGCCCCCAGAGATCTGCTTTATTAGGTGAATGGGTGTTGTAGGGAGCCCAACCTCATATTCTTTTATAGGGCCCAAATTTAGTCTGCTCAGAATTACTGCACCAGCCTTCTTTTGTTTAGTCCACACATGTTCATTTCTGCTGGTCTATACGATTCGGTCTCTTTACTCCAGCTCAGGTGTTTTCTCAGGAAAGAGTGTCAGCCACGGTTTCTGTTTAATGAGGCTCAGATATGTAAATGTAGAACCCTTTGGTGAATTACAAATTGAACATGCAAATGACTGTTTTTGCAGTTACTAAATTACTGTTGAGTCCTGTCAAACTAGTTAGCGAGACGTTATTTCTGTTTGGAACATTGAACCATGTCGACTCATTAGTGATTTATTTTATATAACATTTTCTTTAAGAATATCTATTACGCAGGTTCCCTCCCATTCCCACACAGGTGGATAATATAAAGAACTGATGGGAGGTTTTTAGGATGGCAGGCAGGGGGTGTCTGTACGTGGCACAGGTAGCAGTAATGTTGGGGGTCTGGGAAACGCAACAGTCATCTTCCTCATTTGATTAAAACAAATGACTTGAATTCTGTGCCCACACCAGGAGCATGAACAAACATGAACAAGACACAGAATCCCCCAATTATTATATTGCTCAATATTGTACTCCATCTTAATTTGAGGAACTTAAACATTTTCCTGTGACACTGGATTTGTTGCATAGAGACAAGCTTATTGGGCTGCATGCTGTTGCCTGATAGCAGAACAGATTGTGAGGGGGATACATGTCTGACAGGCGGCTCTCACTGCAGGTGGGCGTAACTGAACAGAATCCTACTAGGCTTTGAGAGACTATGGGACGGCTGCAATATAAAACTTGCTTTTTTATGCATTTCATGTCACTGTTATGTAATCACCATTGATTTAATGTGGCTGTATATTTACAGACACAACGATTATGTTATTCACAACAGACTTCTAAGCACTGAATCTAACTACAAACTAAAAGCTGTGAAATGCTTATTTTTATTTCTGAATAAAGTTTGAAGTCAGCATTTTACAGATATAGAAGACGAGCGTTTTTTCACTCATGAGGACATCCTGTGGTTAATATTTCTTTCCTGAATTACTTTTTATTGGTCAGCTAGTTAAAAGAGGAAACTAGGAAACACGTTCTGCAGAAGCACAGAAATGTTGTGAAACCCCTAACTGATGTTTTTGTCATTTGCAGTGTTGGTTGTCTTTCTTGTGCTAAAACATTGGTTGATGTTTTTTTTCAGGCCTCACGTGGCATAAATGGCACTTCCCCTCTGTTGGTGTAATGTTATGTGTTTTACTTTTTCACTCATGTAATTTAAGGACAATCCTCGTGTGCTGCTATTGTTGGAAAGCAACAGGCCAAGATGCACTTGTTTTTCTTTAGTATAGTAAAAACAAAATTAAAATTCTCACCCTTAGTCTCATATTTTCTTATATACTTTTAATATATAAGTATATAAGTCATATTTACTTTTAACTTGTAAAACTTTTTGCTTTCTGTGAAACATAAAAGAAGATATTTTGAAGTTTGTTGGCAACATGCATTGCCTCATTTCTCAAAATGTCTTCTTTTGTGTTTCACAGATAAAAATAACCTGTTTCACAGGTTTGTAATGACATGGGAGTGACAATTTTGATTTTAGGGTGAACTATTCCTTTAAGGCATGTAATGTGATTATATTCCTTTTACACATTTCGTAGGGTCCCTGTGGTTTATTTCAATAATCTTTCTGTGGTGAAATATAATGGCCATTATCATTGACACATGCTATGTGTTTGTTTTTAGGTGCGTCACAGGGCCTCAGACCAGGTCATGGCTCTGAAGATGAACATGCTGAGCAGTAACCGTGCCAACATGCTGCGAGAGGTTCAGCTCATGAACAGACTCTCCCATCCCAACATTCTAAGGTTTGCTCACTCAAATCTATTGCATGTAATGCCACTATAATACACATGTGTAGAGAGATATGTGCCCTCTTGATGTACTGTGCCACTATTATCTCTTAAAAAAAGATCCCCTGCTTTTTAGTAACTGAAGAATTCATTTCAGTTTTAAGTGATTTACCTTTCATGCAAAAAACACAAAATAAAGCATAAAATGAAACTTCAAGCACAATGTAAAACCTTCGGAATCGTTTAATTGAATCTTTGGTTAGTACCTATTTACCTTTCAGAAGCTGGGCAATCATTCTATCACCAATGTAATATTTGTAAACCATTCACAATGTGAACCCCTGTGTCTGCACCCCTGTATTAAATAATCTTGCTTGGAGGACTTTGGTCATGACATTTTGCATTTTTGTTGATTAGGTAAAGAGGTGGATTGGCTGATGTCATGTGCTGTATTAATATTCCCTGTATGAATGTGGCTTGATGTGTTTAGATAACACTCAGATAAGTTCAGATTTTTTATGTGCTGGGGGATTTTTTTATATGCCACTAAGGTCCCCTTACTGTTTCTCTACTGTCATGTGCCTCTGTTGTAAAGTTGGGGCGTTTATTACAGCTGTGTTGTGCGCTGACAAGAAAACAAGGAGCTAATGCCAATAAAGGGAAATTTAACAAGCTTGTAACTACACAGCAAAATGAAAATAGCATGGGCTTCAAAGAAAAGCATGGCTCCAACATTCATATAAACAGTGTCTAATGTAGCCTAATATCAAATTAGGTTTTCTAGTCTTTGAACAAGAATTGTGTTTCAATTTATGTACTGTCGGTGCCAGCAGCTCAAATTAATACAGTCTTTTAAAGAGTGAGGCTTTAGAGTCAAATGAAATCTCTTCCTTCACTTGTAAAAGAAATTCAGGGATGACCGCTTCCTCTCCGTTCTGCAGAAATCAGGTCCGAAATCCATTAACAATGGATGAAATGAAACTACATCCTGAGTTTGCATTTCATGAAGATCAGTGTGTTGTCTTGTTTCCCCACATCAGATGAATTAAGCTAGTGAGGTTTGTCAGGTGAGATTACCTGTGGCTGAAACGGGACTTGAGTAGAATGTAAGACGTAGCTACAGATCTTTTACTGTTATCAATAAAAGTATTTTTTATGTTGATCTGTGTGGATTTTTTGACAAGTGCATGAATGTTTGTAGTCATTTGTTTGAGCAAATTTCAGGACTTTGTGTATAATAGTGTTCTTATTAGTTGTTAAAAGTACTTAATATTTTAGTACTTGACAATACCAAGGTACATACTGTGATGCTGTATTGTGATTTTTGAATGGTGTTAAACCCCCTAGTTTATATAGCAGAAATCTGGCTTTATCATGTAAGAGTTTTGCCCTTGTGTGGACTAGAGGCATCTCGCATTTTATAGCCTGCACTGATGTACAGCATCATAAATCTGCCCTGAGTTTATAGTGTAATTTGTAAAATCTGTTCTTGACACGTGAAACTAACATGGAGCATAAATTAAAGGTATCAGGCAACGACCTCTGAGACTGTCAGGGCTGGTGCAAGAAACAAACAACGCAGTTCTAAAGACCATCTTCCATTAAGCTCACAACCTTTCTTGTTTTTCTGATGCCCCATGGTTTACCTGTACTGTAGCTGCTGATGTCTATGGTAAAGCATTAATCTAACATTTTCTGTTGCTCTGTTTGTTTGTTTGTAGATTCATGGGTGTGTGTGTGCACGAAGGTCAGCTTCATGCTCTCACAGAGGTGAGTTCAGATGTGATCTCTATTAAAAATATGCGTTTGACCCTTGACCCTTTAAACAGCAACTGTATAAACACAGCTGTATTCTTTCAGTCCACGCAAAGCATGTGAGCCGGTTAAAGGCATGAAGTTCATCATTTTGGCGACGTACAACCACCAGGATTGAATTTCTGCTGTATACTGACTATACTTACATACAGGTTTATATTTTACAAATAAATGCACCAATGTTTATACCTATTTGCAAATATTTGGTCCTGTTCATCAGTTAAAAGTTGATGTTTTGGAGTGGATACCAAAACCAAACCTTGTTTTAACTGTTATGCTTTTGTAGAAAAATCTGGGCCAGAATTTTCCTTGCCCTGCTAGACAAATGTAAGTGTGCTCGCAAGGTCCTTTTATTCCTAAATCAATGGCACTTCCCCCTGTGATTCAAATGCCTTACAGTGACATTGAACAGTTCAGTCTTTGTTCAGAATGGCTAGAGGGGAAGTATTCTATTAGAGGGCACACCAGTGGTCCCCTAAGGCAGGATGTATTTTTAACATCTCAGACTGTGTGGGTTTGTTGTGGCTGTACGATGTTTTTGTACAAATGGAGTGTTATGCTAGAGAGTAGAATTTATTACACGGTGCATCAATGGAACTGCCAGTGCAACTGCATCGACCTTAAAATACGAGACAATTTGGGGCGCTAAGGGTATTAATATTAATACAACTTAAGGTTTAAAGAGTATAATGGATTTACTATAATGGAGGGTACTGCCCCAATGACAGGAAGTTTGGACCAATTTTGCACCTTTGTTCTAATAGTTAATACTAATAGTATCGCAAAAAGCTATACAATTGATCAGAATTGCTTTTTGAAAACCAATACATTTAAAATAAATTTTACATGGTGCCAATTTGAAGATTTACATACCTAAAGAAATGTAATAATATAGATGAGGAAATCTATGCAGCTTTAGAAATATCCAGTTTTATTGTTCATTACAAGCTTACAAAGGCTGCTTGGTACAACACTGAATACCGGACATCTTTTCTGAATACGTGTGACAGGAGGTTTGCTTGTAGCAGGTAGACAGCCCCTGTTAGTACAAGTGGTAGAGTTTTAATCAGTGTAGAAGCCTTGATTGAGCCATTGGCCCTGTGACATTTGCTCTCCTTTCCTGATGAATGTTGACGGGAAGAGGCATTAGTACAGTAGTAATTGTGGGTAAGCACTGGCCTGCTGAAGGATTATACTATTATTGAAAGCCACTGTGACCTCATTGCTCATGACATTAAGTATTACAATAGCTATTTTACCTGTAAAGACTCATTTGAAGGCTGTTGAGTGAGCTGACAGCATATTAAATGAATTCTTTTGACACTCGCCCGGCTAGGAATTCAACCCAGATGATGGTTTTCAGCATCAACACTCAGGCGCTCAAGGTTACAGTTTCTCTATATGGCCCGATAAAGTAGATGGACACCCATCGGTGATCAAACAGGTTTGGTGCTAGGTTTGATCAGTCAGGCTGTACTTCAAATAGCTGATAAATGGTGCATTGCTGGCAGCAGAATTACAGGTTGTAACCAATGAGAGATGAAGCAGTTAGGCAGCATAAGTCTGGAAGCTCCAGGAAGAAGTTTGTGAGGTGGGATGAGGATAAATGTTGGCATGAGATCAGGTCTGGGAATGAAAGAAAAAGAAATGGCTTAGAGTGATCAGTCAGCCACGTGGCTTAGCTGAATGTTCACCACACAGATGGGCAGGTCTTCACACAAGGCAATGAGGGTCAGGTTTTCTTAAGGTAAAAAAAAATAGACAGGCTTTTAAATTGGCTTTATTTAAAGTACTGCCCTGATATGTACTACATGGGCCTTGTTTTTCCTGCACTTGTGAATTTCTTTGGAACATAATTGTTATAATTTGGTACAATTTATGTACTGGCTTTCTTACTGTCATCTGTCTGCCGATTTAAGTAAACAGAGCAAAAATAGACATGCCCAAAGAGGTGAAGAGTGTGGGCCTTTTTTATGTAGCGCTGCATACTTAAGACTGTATGTTGTTTGAGGTACAACATAAAACACCCATCTTTTCTTCATCACTATTGTAATGAAATAACTCATACTAAATTGAACAGGGTAAGTTAAAGTCTAGTATTACCTTAGTTTAAATGTGTCAACCCTGCAATGTAATGATACTGTTTACACAATACTGTTTCACAAACCTCAAGAGCGAAACCCTAATTGGTGAGGTTTACCAATTTTACCAGTTGGTGGTGTTCATTATATGGTAGGAGGCATTGGAAAAAATGCAAGTCTGTTGACCGCTTGAAATGGGTCATAGCACACTTTATGGAGAATTTTAACCCAGCCATCTCGTCTTTCTGTTGATATCTCCTCATCTTTCTGTTGGTCTGCTCAGTTTAGCCGGCCATGGCTAATTTTGTTAGTTGAATTTAGGACCCTGTATGTCAGCATAGATCAATTCAGACAACCTAAAATTAGGACACAGATTAGACCGTGTCGGTCTGGCTTCGGACTGCTAGTTACCAGCATGTGTGCAACATTAACTAATCTCTCAGGCATGTTTCAAAGATAATTGCACATAAACCATTTAGTGCTCCAATATATCTTGCAGAATAATTAGTTAATTATTGGATGATGAGTTTTTTTGCAAACAGAAAGCTAGTTTTAAGTACTTAAAAGCCTCCTGCTGGGTCCTGTGATTCTGCAGGCTTTTATGACTCTTTCAAACCAGTCCAACTGGAGAGTGTGCCAGATTTAGCCACAGGAAATTGATTAGATTCACTGCTGTATTATAACTGCAACAGTACAGTGACAATCAAACTAATTAAAACCCCCATGAGTCCATTATTGCTTATTATTGTTAATTAACATTTTAAACTTTGAATTTGTGTGTGTTTATATATATATATATGTATGGATAAATTGTATGTACATTTTATTTGCATATTGTCTGTTGATGTTTGTGATTTGTCTGTCTTTCAGTACATTAATGGTGGCAACTTGGAACAGCTGCTGGACAGCAATAAGTTCTTGAGCTGGGCCACCCGGATCAAACTGGCTTTAGAGATTGCCATGGGCCTTAGTTACCTTCACTCCAAGGGCATTTTCCACAGAGATCTTACATCCAAGGTACAGGACCCTGTCATCTCTCTTGCTGTTGCAGTCATACATACAAATTCTTTAAATAGACAATCAGTTGATTTTCTGAACCTATGGTAGGTCCCTGATATGAAGGCATAATTGCTAAGTATGTAGGAGTATATCAACACTGAAGCAGATGCTTTGACTTAGTCTTCATGTCATGTTTGACTTAGTCAGCATGTGCTGACATGCTTTTCTACTGCCCGCTGTTGCGTTCCCTCTTTCAGCACTTATGGGACTTTCCATAATTATAAGCTTGGGGAATCACCCCTTGGCTTCCACGCTACATCATTATTTTCTGTTTAAGTGATTCTAATTGACTTCAGCATGAATCTCAAGTGTAAGGTGTCCCCTGGGAGGAGCAATATGTTCTCTTAGTTATTGTTTCTTTAATGTTCAGAACTGCCTAATCAAATCGGAGGAGAACGGCTACACTGCGGTTGTCGGAGACTTCGGCCTTGCTGAGAAAATCCCCGTTCATGAGTGAGTAAGAGACGACATGGACATGTTGTTTGTCCTCCATCTTTATTACAGAAACAGTTATAGTAGCAAAATTACAATGATTGGTGATGTGACAGGTAGAGTGGGTGTCACTTGGTCACTTTCTGTTTTCTGCAAAGTAAAAGCAATGGGAGACAAAAGTGATGCACGTTAAAGGGGGGTTGG
This sequence comes from Yasuhikotakia modesta, assembly GCA_036877545.1. Lineage (NCBI taxonomy): Eukaryota > Metazoa > Chordata > Actinopteri > Cypriniformes > Botiidae > Yasuhikotakia > Yasuhikotakia modesta. The sequence goes on along the minus strand of JBAJNP010001847.1, from coordinate 8,708 downwards.
GACATCTCATTGGACAGGATTTATAGTTGACATGTATTAATGTTATATATGTGATTATTCTGACATAACATTTTTGATTGTGGTGTTTAAGCACATTATTATTCTGCATGCGCTTGTGTGTCCAGTTCTGAGGCGGAGAAGCTGTCTGTGGTGGGATCTCCATTCTGGATGGCTCCAGAAGTGTTAAGAGATGAGCCGTACAACGAGAAGGTTAGATTCTCAGCTGTACAGCACTCTGCACTCACCACTGTTACATAGTTGCCTCAAGCATCTATCAAAACACATTTTCATTCCTCGGTCATTCCCTCTAGGCCGATGTCTTTTCCTATGGAATTATTTTATGTGAGATCATCGCGAGGATACAGGCTGATCCTGACTATTTACCACGCACTGAAGTGAGTTCCCAACAATGGCAAATTATTTCCTTATTCCTTATCACCATTATGAACTTTTTTATATAAAACAATTTGAAGTATAGAAACTACAATGTTACGCCTTTCTCCTGATAGAACAAAGTTGGTTTAACAACTGATTGCTAAGAATGAAGATGAGTGTTTTTCTTTACTCTTCCTCTCCTCATTATAGAACTTTGGCCTGGACTACCACGCCTTTCAGCACATGGTTGGAGATTGTCCCTCTGACTTCCTACAACTCGCCTTTAACTGCTGCAATGTGAGAGAACTTCAATTAACTAAGCCTAAGGAATGGGAATTATAAGGAACTGAACAATTCTGGTTCAGACTCCAGATATTAGAAAAACAATATGGTTTGAATGTTTATGCAAGATCATTCACCCACTTCAGTTTCTGTGCAGTGCAGCGTTCTGAGAATAGAATCTTCAGCTTGACTCCAGATTTAGATGGTGATATGTTTTGATGTTCTTGTTGCCTCCACATGTATCCCAGATGAATCCAAAGCTCAGGCCCTCGTTCTCTGATATAGTAAAGAGGTTGGAGGAAGTCCAGAAGAAGCTGAAAGCTGATGATTTGGAAAGGGAGCGGATGCTGTTAAATGCAGTGGAGGTGGACAAAATAACCATCCCTAAAGGTGTGTTTGTTTACACTAGCGCTAACCTATGTATATAATCTGAAAACTGATTTTACTAACTAGTGTTATTTGTGGTCTGCACATTTATGAGCATGTGGACCTAAAATTGTACAGGTCCGTTCCATAATGTTGCGTTTATTTAGCATTTGTGGCACTGAACCAAAAAGCTTTAATGCCTGTTGAACTGCGTGATTTTACAAGCAGTAAGTCGTGAAGAGTTACATCAATGGAGAGATTTATACAGCAAGTCATCCCTAAGGCTTTGCTCATACCAGCCAACATCCTCCATGTTATATTACAAAGCTGGTGATTTCTCAGAAGAAGAAAGCTGGAAAAATGCAGCACCAAGGCAGTAGCACTCTCTCATCCAGGAGCCTAGATGGGCTAAGATTTTTCTTTGGATGTTTATATACTTCATACATTGATGCGCTGTGTCTGGTTGCAAAGTTAAATGTCTCCCTGCCTGCTTTGTAAAGTTAAAGACCCAGTTTCTGTGTAGCACACATTAATGTCCTGAACAAACAAGGGATAAGTTATAACATGATGTGTGGCTGGATGAGATTAGAGGCTGCAGAAAAGCTGAGGTCAGGACAGTTGACTAGCAGCTCCAAATTGTTTTATGTTGCACAGACATGCACTTCATTTATGTATTTTAGCATTATCTCATTTAAGAATGTAAAGCTCAGTTCTCTGTATTATTTTAACGAAAAGAAGAATTTTTGACAGAATGTGGATATATTTTTAGAATTTAGTAAACCAGTTTCGTGCGCTTTGCACACGTTCACTTAAACTATTACCTTGGCGCCCCCTGGTGTTCAAGATTGCTCCCCTAAATCTTATGTAATTTACAATTGCATATAGGCATTTAGGATTGGTTACATTGGTTGTAAAATGCTTACCTGTAGTTGTCTCTTTTAAGTTTTTCTCCTGTCTTGTCTTAATATGCAAAGTTATATACAATAAACAGTTAAAACAGCCGTTTTTTTAATATACACTTAAGTTTACAGACGACACAATTAAAAATTTGTTCTTAATCTCTTTCTCTTATTATAGGTCCAAGTGATAAGGGTATAAAGAGGTTAAATCCTTGCGGTTTTCAGGATGATAAGATCCCACCTAAGTCACCCCGCCCACGTCGCAGCATCTGGCTTTCCCGCAGCCAGTCGGACATTTTTTCTCGCCCAACATTTTCTAATCCTGCCCACAGAGTAAACGTTCAGGACCCTTACTACAACCCAGCACCCAGGGGGTTCATATGTGGCATACCGAAGGTTAACCCTTTCAGCGCTAGGGAAGACCTAAAGGGTGGCAAGATCAAATTTTACGACCTGCCCAGCAAGTCAGTCTTTTCCCTCATGTTTGATTTGCAGTCGCCCCGGCAGCTACCGGGTCGGCAGTGTCGATCTCTGCCCGTCTCACCGCGGCTCCCTCACACTGAGGCCATTTTCTCACCTTGCACAACATCCAGGAATGATGCGGGACACCTTGGCGGTGAAATAAAGCAAAGGGCACAGAGCGGCTGGGTTAACAAGTATTCAGTGATAGAAATCCCTCCATTCAAGCCACAAGGTGAAAGAGAAGTCGGGCTGGTGGAGAGCTGGTTGTCTCTGGTACCTTCTGAAGGTGGAGATGCAGAGGCCATGGACTGCTCCAGCAGTAGAGGCAGCCCTGCAGACGAGAGAGACAGCCAGATCTTCAGCCAGATGCAGAACGGCAGTGTGGTCAGCCTTTGTGAGGACATGGAGGCTGAAGACCAGACGGACTTGTTGATTTCAAATAAGAACTCCCTCACTCTGAGCATGTCTGTGGAACCCCAGCAACTCTGTCCAATAGTCCTGACAGCCTGCAAAGCCTCCACTGCATCGGAACGGATATCTAGGTGTGATATCTAGATGGTGGACTGACTGTGAAGATTGTTGTCCTACAGGAGGGGCATTTCCTTAAGTTTGAACTGACACGCCACGTGAACAGAGATTATTTTCTTGCTTAATATTTAATATGCCTAAAGATGTAAATATTGTCTGGGGGATAAAACACCCTTGTAACTTAAGATAACAGCGACTTGGACCAAATAACTCTGCAGAGAGAGCGAGAAATGGGTTGTGACATCTGATCTGGTCCATGTATTATTTACCCATCACACTATGAGGAACTCACACAAAGGGCTGCAAAAGACACATTTCTGTCCCTTTAAAATCAGTATGCTATTGATTGCACATACCACAAATGTTTTGTCTTTTCAGACATGCTTAGAATTTTCCACAAACTGTAAATTATATTCAGCACATTTAAACTGAGCAGATTTTTGTGTTGTCATTTGTTCTTAAGTTACTAACGAACAAATATAGTTTTATAGTTTTTGCACTGCATGGGCCTAGCAAAAATTTAACAAACATTCCATGTTGTTGTTGTGTCAGTACATCATACTCTCACAAAAGCTCCTGTGAGCTTTGAATCTCTGCTAATAGTGTGCCATAGTTATTTCAGTTGATCATTTTCACCCAGTGACCTTTGTGGTCTTCACAGTCCATGTCTGTATCTACTTAAAGTCGTAATTGCACTTGAAATGTTAATGGTATGAACTTTTTTTTTATCTATTATTTGTCACTACATTTCTATGCAATAAATTTAACTGAGGCATAATAGTTTTATAGAGATTTATTTTGGTATTTATATCAAGAGAAAAATAATTTTACTATGTCTTACTACATGTCTGTGAACTGTTTAAACTGTGTTAATACAATGTGATGGTGATGTAAATGTTTAAATTGTTTATTGCTGGTTTTAGTATTATTTGATTTTTCTGCATTTGGTCCTGACTGCTTTCTTAGCATTTGTAGGTTTTAGATTTATGAGAATCTAAAAATCAGAGAATCAGAGATGTATATTTCTACTTAAAGACAGACCAAGACTTATTTTCCCTATTTATATGGCTTTAATTGTTTAAATGCATGTGTATATTCCTATTTGTTTAAAATAAATCAAAACGTCTCAATTGTACTGATTTGAAATTTGTCCCAAATTTGTTACATTTACTGTTGTCCATCGATCATGTTACCATCATTGCTGTATGCTTGGTTCTTACTCAGTTCTTATTACAAAAAGCAAATATTTATTTGCCCAATATTTTCTTATTTGTTAAAGGCAAATAAAGAGAACAGATAAAAGAAACGGACAAATGCTTTAAAAACTTTGACATTTTATTTGTCAAGACATTTAGAAAGTAAGTTTCTATGCGCTTTCTTCAGTTTTGACTGAGCTTGTTCCCCAGACAAATCGCATCTTATGCATGTGAGCCTTTGAGGATTTGGAGAAGGTGCTTTTGGCTATATGTAGAGGAACAGACTTGCCGCTGAGATACAGCTTATTGAGGCATCCAGGGACAAGGTCTGCAGTGGTGGTGTCGTCTTTGTTTGCTGCCAGATTTTTGGCAAAAGCAAAAATATAGCCTGTCATGAAAGCATCAAATCCTGCTCGGTGAGTTCCTCCTCCAGCTGTCTTCTCCTTTGGTCTATCTGGATGAGATTCTTCATTTCCGTTCTTGCTGGCTGTTTTCATAGGTTCAGACACGTGCACATCATCTGCTGGTTCCACATCTTCTGTCTTTTTCTGATGTTCTGAGATTGTGGGCTCACATGCAGGCGTTGCCTGGGTCTGAAGGTCCACCTCTGCTTCCAGGTCCATGTTCTCTGTGTGTGTCCTCTTGCACTGTGGAGAGGCGCATCTATCAACAGGTACGTCTGATTGCTCTTTCTTTTTATTCTTGCGCTTTCTCTTCTTTCTCTTGTCTTGCTTGTGCTTCTCATCATTCTGGATTATAAGGTCTGTGTCATGTGACATGAGGCACTGAGAGCCGTTAGGACACCACCCATATGCCTAATAAAGCAGAAAACAGTAAGTATCACATGCACCTTTCCAAAAAAACAAACTTAAGCTTAATGTCAATTTAAATATGTTTGTTTGATAATAAGTTGTTTTTATTGTACTGTTGTGAGCTCACCAATATGTACCTTTAGGTTTTTAAAAACCTAACCTATTGTGAAAAATGTGTGTTGATGTTGATGAAGAACTCACAGAGAACTGAACGCAGATGCCGTGGGTACCATCCTGCCCCGGGCTGTCCGAGCAAGGCCTGTAGTCTATGTAACTCTGCATGTTCCCTGTATATTTACAAAACTCCAGGAACATGGTCCTATTCCCACCACTCTCAATGGTTCTGGAATTTTCCAGCTTACTGTGGAGGAGAAAGAAAATACCTTAATGAACAGATATGTGCAATGCTTTTTTAGACAGCTAGGGACATCTGCTATAATTTCTGAATGGCACACGCATATTGTAACATTGCGCTTACCACTTCTTGTAGGCATATTCCAGGTATGAAGCTGTGAACCGCAGCTCATACTCTGTTGCATATTTTGTGTCATAGATGCCTGAGGGAAACATCTGTGATAGATCTGCTGTAAAGGTACCCAGTCGATCTGGCAAATGGGCATAGAAGCACTGGTACAAGAACACCATGTCTATCAACCCATTATGGACCACCAAAGGTTTGTTTGCCCTGAGGAGTTCCACAAAGAAGGATCGCATGTTTACCCCATGGGCATCACCTCCCTAAAGATAAAACAAGCAAAATGTCTTTTTTAGTCTCTGAATCTAAAAGCTGTAATACATTAGTTAAATATTGTATTGTATCCACATTTTCCTTATTGGTTCAAAGGTACTCACTTTGTCATTACCCTTATAATAGGGAATGCCTTGGGCATATTGTTTGTTAAAGTCAAATCCATGCTGCACAAGGAACTGCACTGACTGAGGTTCAATGATGTATTCCTCTGTGCAAAGTAGGGTTAGATTGTAAACCTGGACCAGGTATGTACTGTCTGCCTAGAAACAGGACATCAATGTTATGACAAGTGTTATCCAATGTTTATAGGTAAATGCTGTGGAATCCAAAATCTTACTTTGTTGTCAAGTTCCTTATAACACGCAATGCCCAGAGACAGTACTGATCGTGTGCGAGCTGCATGGCATATGGCTTTGTATCTGTCCTCAATGGATCTAAAGAGAACAACAAAAACACAGGTGAGAATCACATAATAAAATAAGCCGAGTCACATGTATTAATAACTTACTCTGCTAGAAGAGCTTTCCTTGATCCAAGACCACTCAGCTCCTTAAAGAGACCAGCCAGAATACATTCATAATAATGTTCCGTTAGTATATTAAACGCTTCGGTTAAATTTATTCCGTTTATAAACAAAGATGTGGTAATTCTCACCGTATCAATGGCAATGAATGACGATGTTTTAATAGCCAACACCATTGCACCCCACAGCTCCTTGAAATTGTTGCTCTGTACATCTATAACTGGGACTATCATCGCGGATGTCATTTTTAACCTAACGAATAAAATAACCAAAACTAAACATCGGCTGAAAACTGAACTTTCGTTTTGGTCCTGACTATCTATCACTGGATATCTGTCACACAAGATGTTTCTAAACGCAGTGTGACAGCTGTACTTTTTTGTTGTACTTTTGCTGCAAATGTCCCGAAACTGTAATTTCGACTAATCTAGTAAACCGTTTATTATTTCCCACCGTTCATTATACACATAATATCAATGATCCAGTTACATAGATGTATGGCTGTTAACTTTTTCCGACTCTTTTATTTTCGTAACTACCGATTAAACCTCAAACTCTGTGATTTATTTCACGCATTTTTAACAACATGTTCTGTACCATGTGAGTCTGTCTATTTTCTTTCCGGCTGACGCTTACGTCACTGGTAAAGGTGAAAAAAATTTTGGACGATTGTTTATAGAAAATTAAAAAGGAAGAATATCTCTTAAATTGCTTCCAAAATAATAGTTTGTTATTTGGTCAAAGAATAACTATTTCCTGTGAACATAAATAGTGACAATAATTTATATTTGCCAAACGGGAACGAATTCTATACAGGCAGGTCTAAAGTCAGCACACATATTTACGTCATCAAAATCGTCCGTGGAACTCAGCGGCGCCATTTTGGCTCAAACAAACTCAGCCTTTATTTTTAGTTAAACAAATGTTTAATCTAATCGCTTTAGTCAAAGCATTATAGCTGCGACTTGTAAAGTCTTTGTTTACGCACGCTGAAGCAAGTACAGTCACTTTATTCTGAAGTGGAAAGTTGTGTTTTATTAATACACCTGCTAAGTCCTCTGCTACCAGATCTGTACGTGTCATCGTTGTTTTGCCCCGATGATAAGTAACACATTTAGCGCCTGTTAATAAAAATGGGTGGATGCTCCGCTCCAAACTGCTCGAACTCAACGTCTATTGGAAAACAGCTCTTTCGCTTCCCGAAAGACCCCGTGCGCATGAGAAAGTGGCTTGTAAACTGTCGGCGTGATTTTGTACCAACCCCCTGCTCCAGACTGTGCCAGGCAAGTAGAAACTAAGTACCTTAAACACTGTGAAACTGATCTCTGAAATACAGAGACGGTTAAGCCCTTTGTCCTTGTATCCTCTATGTGTTGTGCTATATACTTGTGATGAAGTGTTATTTCAATGACTTGCAGGATCACTTTGAGGAAAGCCAGTTTGAGGAAATCGCAAGATCACCAGCAGGGGGAAGGAAACTCAAGCCCAATGCTATACCAACACTTTTCAACGTACCAGACCCTCCCTCTCCTGTTACCTCTCAAACGGTGTTACCTGTTAAAAATGAGCCAGGTAAAGATATTGGCGCCTTATACTAAAGCTCAAGTAGTTCATTATTTTAATATTGGTTTAACACCATTAAAACATCAAGCAAGCAAGTAAAGTTTCAGTTCAAAGCATTTAAATAACTTGTTTAACCTTAATTTAAGATTATCCCCTTGTTTTGCCTATTCGTCCTGGTGAGGGTAAATACCTATTGAACAATGTTTGGGGTGAACTACTTTATGGTCATATGAATGTCATGTAAGCTTCTCATTGTTTTACCCAATGAGAAGCTTATTGTTTTTAATTGTTTCAGTGGGTCAAGTTAAGCAGGCATATTGCAGGCTCTTTGGCCTCTTATAGTGGTGGTCTGCTTTAGCATCTCTGCTGGGGGCTTCGTCATTGTTTGTGGAGAAAGTACAGGTTAGAGGATTAATTAAGCCATTGGGTGATGTTTGACACAGCTCCAATAAAGCTGCTTCTCGGAAATTTAGTTGTGGCTTTTCTTAAAGAAAGCTAACGCTTGTCTCACACGAGCTCTGTCTTTTTATGTTTGTAGTAGCAATCAAATATGAGTGCAATGTTTATTCTGCATGTAAGTTAAAACATGTTAATTACCTTTACATAAGTCTTCTCTTTTAAGTGGAAGATGTGGAAGGGGACCTGCGTGACAGGTTGGCCCAAGACAATCTGACCAGCCTTGTGTTTCTGATTGCCAATGAGCAAGAGACACAGTCCAGATCCATGTACTGGGAGCTCAACAGGAGGGTGGCCTCAGGCATACCTGTGTATCAGCAGAACCCACTGAAAAATAATGTCTGAGATCTCAAAGATGATTTCTTGGTATATGATAGATGTAATCAGAGGCACTTTTTACCTCTGTACACTAATATGACAAGTTTGACAAGTTGGTGTTATATGACTTATTCATATGACGGTTGGGCAAAAGAATTCAGTCCTTAGGAAAACATT